>JAZBGX010000020.1:25292-59643 GCA_037414775.1 Zonitis immaculata
AAAAAAAAATCCTGTAGAACCTTAAAAATATATTCACTTATTATCGATAATACTTTAATTATTGATTGACCTATAAAATATAAATGTAAATTTGTTCTAATATCAAATTATTCACAGGACCGGATCGAGGATAAATTTTAATAACTATATATACAGGCTGGACCATAAGTAATGGTACACAGAACAAGGTGGATTTCTCATATCAAAATAGAAATAAAGTTGATACTAACTAAGATACAGGATGTCAAAGTTACATTTTTTTCCTTCATATTTCCGTATAAACACTGAGCGCAGACATAAAATTCGGTATATGGGGGTTTTTTGAGTCAAGCAACTCAAATGTAAAAAAGGATTACTTTCTGAAT
This sequence comes from Zonitis immaculata, assembly GCA_037414775.1. NCBI lineage: Eukaryota > Metazoa > Arthropoda > Insecta > Coleoptera > Meloidae > Zonitis > Zonitis immaculata. The sequence goes on from JAZBGX010000020.1 coordinate 25,658, forward strand.
TTCGATACATGCTACCGTTTGCAAGGTATTCGCATTCAAAGATTACACTCCCCTCGATGGACAGATTATTTTTTTTAATTAATTTTAATTGTGCTTTAACTCAAGAAATTGATTTCAAATACTATTATCATCATTATACTACTATTATCATTACTTATGGTCCAGCCTGTATATTCAAAGTTTTTTTTTTTTGAAATTCTAGAATCATCTGGAAATCCAGATATATGGATTATTGATTTATTTTTGTTTTTCGAATCTACTATTTGTTTCTTTTTCCTCAATATATTTTTTTTTTATAGAACATTCATTTGTTTTGCAATCATAATAATTCTTTTTCTTCTGATCATGCCGTCTTCTTTATCGAAAGTTGACGATCACTCCTTTGAAAGCTTCCCTATCTCTTGCAACTTAAAATATTTAATCTATAAACTAAAGTTGGTCCATTCCTTAGCCAATTTTTTTTTCCTCCGATTTCTCCCTGCATGATTACGTGTGAGAGGGTACATTTGTTACTCTAGCAGTCCATATAGTAGCTAAGACCATTCTAATCTCGTTGCATAATACACTATTCTAAATATTTAGTTAAAACGCTTACCAAAAAAAAAGTTATCTCACCTCTTTGATAGGACAGACTGTATAGATTGCTCATATTGCGTCACCTATACAGGTTGTGATCGATAAAATATTTCAATTGCGATAAAATAATTTTCTTCTGATAAAATTACCAACTGTACGAAATTATACATGCAATAGAACTATAGGACTGATAATGGATAATTATTGTATAACAACAAGGTTTATCTAGCTAATTGTTGTAATTATTGATAAAGAACTTTATAGAAATACAAATTTATTTTCAAAGTTATATGGTTAATTTTTGAAAATGTTGCTAACAATTCTGATATTATGTTCGTCATCTTTAATTTTCTATTATTTCTATAATCGTTTGATCAATCGGAATTTTTTATTGAAATCTTCGAAAATCCCATCGCCCAAACGTTATCCAATCATTGGACATGCTTTTATATTTTTTGGTAAACCCGAATGTGAGTGTTACTCCTATTATTATAATGATTATATTAATTTTTTACTGATAATTCCGAATGTCCATTGTAGATATTTTCAAGTTAATGTTCGAATTGAATAATGATTTCAAACGATTAGTTGCACTATGGATTGGACCATGGTTGAATATTTTTATATTTACAGCAAAAGATGCTGAAATTATTTTAAAACAATCCGGATCGATGAATAAATCCTATCATTATCGATTTCTTAAAGCCTGGCTAGGTGATAGTATTTTATTGAGTTCCGGTGAAAAGTTTCGAAGAAATAAAAAAATCATTATACAAGCATTCCATGTGAAAAATTTAAAAGATTATCTAACGATATTCAATCGACAATCTTATAATTTGATTAATCATTTACATGAATTCATTGATCAAAATCAATTTGATATCTATAAAATTTTGAACCCACACACTATGGGTACACTTTTAGGTAATTTTTAAATAATTAGACTTTTTATTACTAATTATACGATTTGTCAGCTACAACGCTAGGAGTAGATCATGATACGATGAGCCTGAAGGATGCACAGGATTACGCGAAAGCAGTCGAGGAGTTTGTATCCATTTATTTTATTCTATCCCCATTTTTTTTTTGGTTAACAGTAATTGTATACTTCAAGTGTATAGCTTAAGCAAAGCTCTAATATCAAGGATCTTGAATTAGAGATGTGTTTTAGAAGAATAACTGAATAATCATCCTTTTTTGGATAAAACCCCATCTCTAATATTTATTGAATAAAGATCAAGATCAAAAATAAGAATATATAGTTATAGTTCGTTTAATGCAAGAGTGTGGACGTTGCTTACATCGACAGAATTTTTGACGCTCCTACTAACCGTATGATAAAACAATACCTCTCTTGCCTATCGTAATTTGTGACACTGGCGCAACTGAATTTAGGGCACAAAACAAAAAGTACTCACTCTATTGAGAGTAGCTCGTGCTCTTTATTTCACTTGACTATTCCATTTTTCATGAGTCATAACTCAAAAACAGATTTTCAGGAAGTACCGATGTTTCTACATTGAAATACGATACTAGCGAGCGGCACATTTCATTTGAGTGTAAATAATTCGGTTTGGCAATGTATAGTACTGGAAGTTCCTAAAAATAGTAGTACTACAACAGTATACCATACAACTGGTGCATATAATCTCGTAATTACAGTTGTGGACTGTAGATCAAATGTTTATCCCCATGAGTGTACATGTCGACTTTGAATACTCAATACAGTGTTTGGAAGAGGTTGCGAAAAATACTAAAACTCTGTCAAACGCTACGTTAAATGCGCGGTAATCTGAGATCCGTTGTTGTCACTGATTATTTCTCGTCTCCTGACCAATTTGCCATGGTAGTAAAAACTCCGGCACCTTAGAATACCGTGCGTCTAACGAAGCGCCTAACAGTAACGTAGAAACCATAGAAGATTCTCATTTGAAAGAGCATGGGCGGAGCTAAGTCTTAGAGCGTTCTGCCCAACGCACTTCACCGTAGTACGCTACTTAAAAAGCTAATACGGTGAGGTACGGTGTGTGGAAGGTTTCAAGACCTAGCCTCGCCCATGCCCTCCAAATGTGAATCTGCTATAACTTGTTCTAAATACTGTATCGAGTATTCAAACAACATGTACTATTATGTAAAATCAAAAATTTGTGTTACTAGGTTATGCCAACCACTTCTCTGGTCTACTGTAGTACTAGTATCTTTAGAAACTTTACACAAAATTAAATGTGCCGCTCGCTTGTATGATAGTACGAGATTGTGACGTAAGCACATCTTGTGGGGGTATAAATCCGTTCCTAGATTGCTAAATAAAATTTTCTGATTGTATTCACTGGCACTTTAGACCCTTCTTACGGCACTGTTTGTTAAAGATCGATTGTACCAATTCTATTTAGTTTATCCGCATTCCCTTATTCCACAACATTGCATAAGCAGCTATAATATAGAAAAATCCATTGCCACAATAACAAATTCTGCTGATGTACAGCAGCATATACCTTTTTGCATGAAACGTACTATGACTTAGATTTGAATAGAGATGGGACATTCTAGTCTTCGATTTCAAATAAATTATTTTACTTTTTTTTGTAAAAATGCAGAGTTGGTTATTGTGCTTTTGTACGGATGCATAAACCATGGTTCTATTCAGATTGGATTTTTAATTTTTCAAAATTGAAGAAACGTCAAGATCGAGCTTTATTTCTATTGAATAAATTTACAAATCTGGTTATTTTGAAACGCCGTCGAGAATATGAGAATCAAAAAAATTCGGTTGATAATAAAAATCGGAATATACGGAATACATTTCTAGATGCTTTCTTCCAAATGGAAGAAAATGGTCATAAATTCACAGCTGAAGAAATTAAAGATGAAGTGATGACGATTATGTTTGCTGTAATTAATTTATGCGATAAAGAGTTTCATGAACATTACAGTTATTTATTGAAATTCCAGGGGCAAGATACAACAACAACAACAATGGCGTTTGCTTTAAGTTTATTAGGTTATTATCAAGATATACAAAATCGTTGTGTATTGGAATTGAATACGATTTTCAATCATACAAATCGTGATATAACCTACAATGATTTAAAAAATATGAAATATTTAGAGCAAGTTATACAAGAGACATGGCGCTTATTTCCACCAATACCGGCAGTAGCCAAACAATCACATCAAGACATAAAATTAGGTATTAGAAAACAAAATAGTAAAAAAAAAAAAATTGAATCACAATTGGATGGACAATTATTTTATATTATAGATGATTTAACAATTCCAAAAGGTTGCACTACAATCTTATCGATAATATCAATACATCGTGATCCAACCGAATATCCGTTTCCGATGAAATTTGATCCGGACAATTTTTTACCGGAACGCATCAAACAACGCCATCCATACAGTTTTCTACCGTTTTCAGCTAATTATCGACAATGCATAGGTAAAATTTGTAACGCATCTATTTCGAATTAACATTGATCGAGCTTTGCTTTTATATAATTGTTAACCAATCGGTGACGCTGTAGGCGGAGCTAATCGAAAACTGCAATATCACCATCGATGCTCATAAAATAAAATTGATAATTTATTTTTTAGGTGGTAAATATGCAATGATGATTATTAAAACGTTCCTAGCGAGAATTCTAATGGAATATCGAATTGTAAATCAAATACCATGTAATAAATATGTTTCAGCAATTCAGACTGTATTGAAACGTAAAGATGGCCATTTTGTTCATATTACTAAAAGGCAACAATAATAATAATCTAGTTTACCTTCTAAAGGCTTTTTTTTAACAATTTGTATAACAATAATACAGCCTTCAGTTTTATGTTTATTATGGTCGTGTTTTTTTTTTGTTTTTCGTAAAATTATGCAAATTTCAAGATTTAGGTTGAAGATATTCCGAATTTTTTTTAGCAAAAATTAAATTGACAATTTCCATTCTATGAAATATTCATGATTATTCAAAATTTACAAACAACTAGTATTTTTTATTATTTAATGACGAGTGAAATGTATAATTCGATCACTGTTATCATTGTTCTACTATATATTGTGTGTAAATTTTCGTGTATTCATTGGAATTTTTTTGTATGCAAAATTTCTTTCATGCTAACTCGTTGTATTTTCGCATTCAATTAGATCACGTCTCGATAATAAAAAAAATTCTAAAATTTATTATCAAACCATCTCTGTATAAATATGGAGGACTTGAAATGGAAATTCTAGGAAAAATACTACTGTTTCAAGTATTGCGGCCTCACTATATGTTTTGCCTCGTTTTTCAAAACAATTTAATAGAAAATCTTTGAATATTTATATATAATTGGACTTTGTAATGTTAAAATTAATTAGATTTTGGAAAAAAATCGATTGGCAAAAAACTAGTGGTAATTCCAACAAAACTGGAAATTATTAGAGTTTGACATAAAAAAAAAATCGACCATAATTTGCTGTTGGATAAGTTTCAGTGAAATCTCGATACCAAATCAACTATAAAATTGAACAAAATATTTGCGTAATGGAAATGTTTCGCAATTTGTTTTTTTCTAAATTCTATAATTCCAATTTAATAAAAAATTAAGACAATCATATAGATCGAAATCAACAAAGTTCATTAATTTTGACTTTGATTTTGTTAATGACGACAAAAAAAAGCTAATTTACTATTTATTTTTGCAATTGCCAAAAAAAAAAAGTGACGAGAATCATATGCAATTCAAATACAACAATTGCGTAGAACCGTTTTTAAATTATTACAATTGAAAAACTACATACGGGCTGTCCTAGGAATTGTTATCAAAGTATTTAGCATCGAAATATGGTTTTTGTTGAATGCAATAGTAATTTAAAACACCAACAAGTGTATTGATTTGTTTACAGATCTCTTCTCTATCCCAACTTCCCAAAAATTCTTCTGTAGCGACTATTATCTCGTTATTGTCTCCAAAACTTCTCCTTAAGCCAAGGAAAGAGATAGGAATCGTTGAAAACTAGATCTGAGGAATAGGATGGGTGTTTGAGTAATTCGAAATCCGTTTCCTAAATGGTAATTTCGGCTCTGTGTGATGGCTTTCCGCAATATTCTTATTTCCGCTAATCGCTCCATCATAACTATTCCATTGACATTCTATAAAATGGAATTTATAACCTTTTGCGCCAAGTTTATGACTTTGGAATGCTTCGGTGGAGCTCGTTTCCATCTCATCCACTGTGCTCAAGCTCCATGCACCAGCGTTCAACTGTAGAAAATGGAGGGGCGCAGTCCCTCATGCCGACGTCTCTGTTTGATAGAAATTTTTCCACCTAGAAGTATTCAACGAGTCACGACGCTTTTTCGTCCATCTGGAACACCCTCTATATGTACATATACCTATTTTGTTGTCAAATAATGGAAAAATTAATTAATTTTTGATCGACATTGAAACAAATTTTTTGCCATAATTTATAAAATAATAAACAAACTAATGTCGATTATATTGCAATATAGGTTACTGATCAATTCGATCAATGCGTAGGTTCGAATCCGGATAGTGGCATTGTAGGTTTTTTTTTCCTCCAATACTTATGAATTATTTACCATAAATTTTGAAAAAATATAAACTCGTCTTAGAATTGTTTCTATAATGAAATGATATGAATAGAGAGAGAGAGAGAGAGAGAGAGAGAGAACACCATGGAATATTTCCAACAAACAAAAAATCAATAATTACTGCTATTGGAAATTTTTTTTACAAAAAATAAACAAATTGGAGAAATCTTCCATTGCTCAACAGAAAAAAAATAGAAGAAAAGAAAAAAAGTATCAATCAATTTATGTTTGATTTATATTTAATACTATTAACTTGCAAAATACAAATGTTAATTAAAAATTCTAGTTCAACCTGTTTTCCCTATTGTTTTTATTCATTGAGTCAATATTCCTGTATTGATTGGCTTATCATTAACAAATCAAAATAGAAAAGATGATGAGTATGAAATTTCTTTGATTTACGTCAATAAATATAGTAGGGTATGGGGCATGCTTATATATAAGAACAACAATTAGCTCGAATAACGCAACATTCAAATCGGGCAAGTCCGACACATATTTTAGAAAAATTAGATCAAACCGTGTCCGTTGAGTAGTAATAATAATCCGAGAGCATGTCGGGCACAGTAACCAGCCCCGATATTTCAACACCATCAACAATCTTATCACCGACTAGTGTTTTCTATTTCTTATTATTACCAGCTCTAACATTATGGTATGTTTATTGGCGGGTATCCAGACGGCATTTGTATGAATTAGCCGAACGTATACCAGGACCTGAGGGTTATCCATTGATTGGTAATGCATTGGAAATGGTAGGAACAGCAAATCGTAAGTTTTCTTGAAAAGAAAAACAAAAAAAAAACAAATCTAGAACAATAAAATTCAATGTTAATGGTGTTTTTTTTTGTTTGACTACTGCAGGTATTTTCAATAATGTTTATCAAAAGTCCTTCGAGTTCGGTAGTGTAATCAAAATGTGGATTGGTCCAAAATTGTTGGTATTCTTAACAGATCCAAGAGATGTTGAATTGATTTTAAGTAGTCACGTACATATCGATAAATCACCAGAATATCGTTTGTTCAAACCATGGTTAGGTGATGGTCTATTAATTTCAACAGGCCAAAAATGGAAGGCCCATCGTAAACTGATTGCACCAACTTTCCATTTGAATGTTCTCAAATCGTTTATTGATTTATTTAATAAAAATAGTCGCGAAACTGTTGACAAATTAAGAACGGAAAATGGTAAAACTTTCGATTGTCACGATTACATGTCTGAAGCCACCGTTGAAATGCTCTTAGGTAACAATCTTAACAAAATTTACTAGAATTTAGATAGAAAATTATTCTATAATTATAGAAACGGCAATGGGTGTTAGTAAAAAAACCCAAAACCAAAGCGGCTATGAATACGCTATGGCTGTAATGAAATTGTGCGATATCCTCCATCTACGTCAAACAAAATTATGGTTACGACCGGATATAATTTTCAGTTTTACCAAAAACGGTAAAATCCAAGATAAATTAATAAATGTTATACACAGTTTGACAAGACGTGTTGTCAAAACAAAACGTGAAGTCTTCTCACAAGGTATCCGTGGATCAATTGCTGAAGTACCAGAAGATCTAAAAAGTAAATCCTATGAAAAGGCCGATAATAAAACCGTCGTTGAAGGTTTATCGTATGGCCAAAGTGCCGGTTTAAAAGATGATTTAGATGTTGATGATAATGATGTTGGTGAGAAGAAACGTATGGCATTCTTAGATTTATTAATCGAAGCTTCACAAAATGGCGTTGTTATCAATGATGAAGAAATCAAAGAACAAGTTGATACTATAATGTTTGAAGGTCATGATACGACAGCAGCTGGTAGTAGTTTCTTTTTATGTATGATGGGTGTACATCAAGATATACAAAAGAGAGTTGTACAGGAATTGTATGAAATCTTTGGTGATTCAGATCGGCCAGCTACATTTGCTGATACTTTAGAAATGAAATATTTGGAACGTTGCTTAATGGAAACATTACGTTTATATCCACCAGTACCGATTATTGCTAGACAACTTCGTCAAGACCTGAAATTAGGTGATTTTTAAAACAAAATTATTCGATTATAATTTAGAAAAAATTATAACCTTAATGATTCAATATTCTAGCTTCTGGGGATTATGTTGTACCAGCTGGATGTACAGTTGTTATTGGTACATTCAAAATCCATCGTAGAGAAGACACTTATCCAAATCCAACCAAATTCGATCCGGACAATTTCCTACCAGAACGTACAGCTAATCGCCATTATTACTCATTCATACCATTCAGTGCCGGTCCAAGAAGTTGCGTTGGTAAGTTTAACATCACGAAAAAAAAAAGAAACATAATTAACATACTTTTATTAAAAACAAATTAGGTCGCAAATATGCCATGTTGAAATTGAAAATCCTTCTATCGACAATTATGCGAAATTTCCATGTTATTTCCGATATTAAAGAAGAAGATTTCAAACTACAAGGTGATATTATATTGAAACGTGCTGATGGCTTCAAAATTCGTTTAGAACCAAGAAAACGACCAATGAAAGCTTAATATCTTCAATAGAATTTCTAGCAATATGTAAATAGATTCTAGGGCAAACTGTTAACATTTAGATATTTAATTTTTTTGTTTTTAGAAGAAGAAAAACAAACAACAATTAATTTAGACGTAGATTGTGATGAATTTGCAAATAAAGCAGCACCTGAAAAACGTATATTGTTTCATTTCGAATTAATTCAAATAACATTCAATTATTCAAAAATATATTTAAGAAAATCGCAATTTATTACAAAATTTACAATGAAATAAATTAATTATACAGACAAAATTACAAGGAATGAAATTTCTCTACACAAGATATTTAACATTAAACTAGAATTTTTTTTATATATAAAAAGTTGGCAGTAGATACTGAATTCTTATTTAAAAAAAATAATAAATCATCCCCTCAACTATTTCTGTTGAGATTTCGGTGTTGTTGCTGAAATTATCCATTAAACAAAACAAAACAAAAATTAATAATCTAATCAATCAAATACTGAAAGATAAAGAAAAGGTAAAAGGAGTGCAAATAAGCTAATGCTATATACCGACTGTCCCACTCACCTCTAATCGGTACATAACTTTTTTAACTATTCGATATATAGAAATATGGTTTTCACCATCCCGTAGGCGTGATTATACTGCACATCCTAAAAATATTTGCATTATATACAAGCTGTCCCAAAATAGTGTAATGATCATCCACCAGAGGCTTTCCTGGTCTTGTAATTCTTGCAAAAAAAAACAACGGACTTGATGATCTAAAGTGTGATATTTAGAGAACATTTTAACGTCAAAACGATTTCCCAAAACTTTAGATCCTCGAGTGCATTTTTTTCCCTCTACTAGAAGCAAGTTCCTACAAGACCAGGAAAACCTCTGGCGGATCAGCCTGTATATTTATACAAAATTGGATTTATGGTGGGAAAATAACGAGACTTTGCATAAATGGTTTTTTTTAGAAGAAGAAAAATACCAATATTTGCTAAATCACTACGAGGTAACCCATTGAGATTTTGCAACAAACTTATTACAGAAAATATCAGAATCACTTGTAGTTTCAGTAGGTATATGATTATTGATACAAGTGAACAATTACTTACAGAGTGTATTGAACTGCAAGAAGTTGAATAACTCATTTTTTTTTTCAAATGGAACGCCCTATATTTTGGATATTGATGAAGAGAAACAACAAAATTGTTTTATTACCATAGAAACTTTATATCAGTGGAAAGCTCTTCAAAAATGCTATCAATATGTGTGGCCGAATATAGGGCATTCCATTTGAAAAAAATGAGTTACTCAACTTTTTGCGTTTCAGCACACTGTGTGAATGATTCATCACTTGAACTGATAATTGGCTATCTACTGAAACTACAAGTTATTTTGAGATTTTCTGTAGTATCTTGATCGTGAAATGTTAATAAATTTATCTCGTAGTGATTTTTCAAACATTGCTCTTTTTCTCAACAAAAAATTGTAAAACTCCAGATTGAAGAATGATAGACCCATTATCATGTATACAATGCAAATATTTTTAGGATGTGCGGTATAATCACACCTGTTAGATGGCAAGAATCACACATTTCAATATATTAAATAGCAAAAAAGTTATGAACCGATTACAGGTGACTAGGACACCCAGTATCTACAAAATTAATTAAAAGAAAATATAAATTAATCAAAATAACACCAAAAAGAGAGCGTTAGCGTTAATAATGTCTAATAATAGAAATAGAAAATCTACCGCTAAATATAATTGAAAATAAATAATTAAAACAAAAAAAAAAAAATAGGAATTTGAGAATTATATTTGCACACCCCATACCTTCTTTTGTATATCCATATTGGGTGAGTAAATTAGCGAACATATCATCTAATATGTTGTAAGTACCTGTTGATTAAATTCAATTAAATTAAATTGAATAGAAATAATTTAATTTAATTATTGTATTAATTAATCGTAAATATTATTATTATGCACCTGTTTGAGCTGTTGTTGTATTTTTATGACCATTTGAACTCTGATTATAATTGTTTGCCGTCTATAAATATAAAATAAATTATTGAATTTTCAATAACAAACTATATCGATAATTACCTGATAATATTTATCATTGGTTATCATACCGGAACCAGTTGCTATATGTGGAAAACTATCAATACTATAACAGAAAATAATCATATACAAAAAAAAAACAAAAACAACATTAACAAAAACTGCACCTATTATAATTGTTTTTATTAGATGTTGTTGTTGTTGGTGTTGTTGTTGTTGTTGTTGATGATGGTGGTGATTTTAGATGATTGAAAACATTTAAAAATTGTTTTTGAAATTCTTCTTGAAAACTACTACCACTAAAATCATTATTTTTAACATAATCAATACGCTGCATTGTTTGTTGTTGGTGTTGTTGTTGTTGATGTTGCTGATGATGATTATGTACAGTTTTAGGCGTAAAACTCTTATTAACAGCAATTACCGAAACAGCTGAACTAGCAGCTGGTGATGTTGATGGTGATGATGACGATGATGTTAATTTATTATTATTATCGATTAAATGTTTCTTTGGTGATGATGATAATTTTTGTAAAACTTTCAAATCTTCCATAACTTTTTGTATATCATCACCACAACTATATTTATGTAAATTTGTATCGTTATTTTTTAATGTTGTTCCTGTTGTTGTTGTTGTACTAGTAGTAGTTGTTGTTATTATTGTTGTTGCTGCTGTTGTTGTAGACGTATTATAAGTAGGTGTTATACTAACTTCATGTTTATTCAAATTATGATGTTTCATTAGTTGCGTATCATTTGATTTTTTCAAATCATTTTTATCAGATAAATCGATCACTTGATAATTATGATCATTTTTATGTGAAGTTCTATCTTTAACTGGACTAACTCTATCTATTATTATAACACTATTGTCATTTATTAAATTAGGTTCTAAAGGCTTCTTTACACTATTATTATTATTATTATTATTATTATTGTTATTAGTTGGTTTCATCATCAATTCACTAGGTGATTTCACTTTTAATCGACTTTCAATTTCACGTTTTGGTGATGTTAAAATTTTATCACAGTGCAATTTATCTGTTATTAATGTTCTACTCAAATTAACACTTGCATCACTATTTTTATTATCAGTACTATTATTATTTTTATTGTCTTTTGTTATTGATATCACTGGCGTTATTGATACATTATTATTATTAAAAGTTTGTGGAAGATTTTTCAACGATTTCGTACTATTAGTAGTAGTACTAGTAGTTGTTGTTCCTGTTGTTGTTGATGTAACTATTGTTGTTGATGGTATTGTATCATTTTGTATTGTTGTTAATGATGGATTAGTCGAGCTATTATTATTATTATTGAGCAAACGTTTCGAATCAGCATATGTTGTATAAATTTTATTTAATGCATTCATTGACATCCAACCTTCGGGCCATAAAATTTGTACATCATTTTTTAAAAATGCTAACATTTGTACATCTAAAGTTTCCTTATTTTTACCTTCCAATAATAAAGAACGTTTCTTCAACATTAAAATATCTTTCAACAACTTCCTAAAAATAATAATTAATAATAATAATAATAATAATAATAATAATTAATAATACTTTGTAATATCGTTCCATTGAAAACGTCGTTTCGGCATACGTAAAGATTTATTCTCTTCATTATCGAGAGTTTCATGTGAAAATCTTAAAAATGAACACAACAATTTTTGAGTTGAAATTAAACAAAATTTATTAACTCACTTCTTTTGGAGAATTCTTTGGCTTTCTTTCTCGTGATTTTCTATAAAACCGGGCATTATCTTATTAATTTCCATTTTTAAACTAAAATTATAATCGACATAATTTGTATTAATTAAGATCATTTAGAAGGGGAAAAAAAATACATACTCTAATAGGAGCGTTTTCAATTTCTTTTCTTCATCATCCAATATTAGATTTTTAGCACGCTGTATTAATATATCAGTTTTACAATTAGCAAAACTAGATAAATATTCATAAACTTTAATTTTCGATGGTTTACCTAAACATTTACTTTTCCTTTCTAATCGTAAAATCAATCGATTAACATCATTCGAAAATATATTACCTTTACCATCACTTTGATTTTTTATTAATAAATTTTTCAATGTTGTTAAAATTGCAAATATATCATTTGGTAAATTTTCAGGTAATTTACAATCAATTTTATTAATTTCATGACTAGATTCTAGAATTGGATTTATAGTTGTTATTGTATTTGTTGTTATTGTACTAGTTGATGATGGACTTATTGAATTTATTGTAATTTTATTATTATTATCAGTTAATGGTGATGTTTTAACAATTTCAATACCTTTACTTGATGCTTTTACAACTGATTCAATAACATCATCAACATTACCACCTAATGTTTTTGTTTCTTTATTATTTTCATCGTTATCAACAATTTTATCATCAACTTCTGATTTTAGACTAACTGGTATCGACATATCTAAATCTACGCGTTTCTCACGTAATAATTCTTTAACAGTTTTCTTTTGTTGTTCGATTAAACGTCGTTTTTTAATATAAATTTTATTCGGATTAAATAATTTCTTTTTAATTGATTGTTGCATACCATTACTACCATTTTGTAATTTCCGTTTCTAATAAAACACAAAAAAAAAACCATTAATTTAGAATTAATTAGAATTAATTTGCAAATTTTTACCTTTTCTATTTGATTTAAATTATCTACATCAGTCTTATTTTCTCTGTCAGTCTCATCTGACGATTCAATAACACGCTAAAATTAAAAAAAAAAACATTAGAAATAAATTATTACAATTGCAATCTAATTGAAAAACTACCTTGCGACAATTTGTTGTTGTTTTAATATTATCATCATCATCATCATCAACACGACCACCACCACCATCATCATCTTCATCACTACTTGATGATGAAAAATCAGAATTTGCTTCATCATCAGTTTTAAATTCTAATGCACCACTATTTATATAAAATCCACCATGTAGAGTTGTAACATTTTGCGGTATTATCTCATCATAACCATCTGTATTATCAATAAATGAATCAGATTCATCATAGCCCATACCAATATCAGCATAATCATCTTTACGATTTTTACGTTTCTTCTTATTCAAAGACCCACCTGTACCCTTTAAAGTAAAAACAAAGATACATCTAATTTTTATTAATTTATCTATATATTTACATATTTCTCTTCCATTTGTTTAGCAATTCGACGAACATCATCGTCATCATCATCGAAATCATCTGGCCGTAACAACAAATCATTATCTCCACTCGATACTTTATATTTTCCCAATTTCTAAACAAATAAAAATTAAAAATTAATAATATTGGAAATTTTCTAAAGCCGGTTCTGCTCCGATTCCCCCTTTATTTTTCAAATATGTACATAAAACAATTTTTAAATTAATCTCAAACATCCGTTTCCTTATTGACATTTGAAATTCAAAAATAAAAACAAAAACACCAAAAAATATGAATTTATATAATAATAATATTAATTTGTTTATAACAAAATAATTATTTAGAAAAAAAACAATTATTATAAATAATAATGACCTCAATTACACGATTACGTAAGGTCGAATATTGCTGATTTTATTATTATACGATATAGTAAATAAAAGTAGCAGGCTGTGCGGCGATTGTGTTTTATTATTACAACCTCCTTGATATTTCTACTCGCCTGATATTTGCGCGCCACATCATCCATAATTTTTGAGTTTACTTGTGTATTTTTTTGTTTTTGTTTATTTATTTTATTAATAAATAAAATAATTTTTAAAAATTATTTCAAAAAAAAATCAATACAAAAATTTATTTAAATAAAAAAATATATATATTGAAAATTTGAACCCAAGAGTAAAATGCGGTCGAAGCCTTATAATAAAACTTTTCTATTTCTCTCTAACACACTCATATTTGAAATAAAGTATAATATTATTAGAAATTATTTAAATTGTAGAGAAATAAACCTAATGAAATTATTTTAAGATTTATAATTATATTACGAATATTGAAATTAATTTGAAGCTGTAACGGCTATTTTGAAGAGAGTGTAAACGCGATTAAATCCATCGCTATCCGTGGATCGAAGAATGCCTTGGATTTTTTGTAATAATAATAAAAATAAAAGACGATCGTTTCACATTACTACCAACATTAACAATAAAATTACAAACGATTTTTACAATAGAACGACATTAAAAAAAAGTATTTATAAATTTAAAAAAAAAACTGGTTGATTCCAACAATCATAACACCAAAATATGGAAATGTCAATAATAAGTAAACACATAGAATAGTTGTTTTCCGCTTATTTATAATAAAAACAACAAGAAGAAAAAAGTAAAGGGGCGAGGTTAAATTTACAAATTCTATATAAATATATTTGTCTATGATCGATCTTGGTATTGGAATAAGGGAGTTGTCCCAAAGAACATTTTTGACTATCTTTAATAATAATGAAAATTGAAGGGGGCGCCCCCCTAGTGCCGTCACTGGTATAATTACATACAGAGAGTCCTTTTTCGTATATCTTGCATATATACCCTTCAAATATGGCGACGTAAGCTGTATCGCTATATAATTAGTGACATTCTAGATTAGATATGAATTGTGCCCCATAAATGGGGCACCTTTGAATCGAAATATTACCGGCATTATTCGATCAAATTAGAAATTCGTTGGATTTAAATAGTTTGGTTTTGATTTTATTTAAATTAATTGAGAATATGTTAGAAAATTCTTTCTGTTTCCCGAACAATAGCTATATTTTTTTTATTATTATTACCTTTGCTGCTGCGAGTTCATCTTTATAGTTGTATTCGGGGCATGTGTTCTCATTTGATTCAGGCAATATTACAGATATTCGTACTGTTTTTTTCAATTCTTTTGATGGTTTCGAATCGTTGTCTTTTTGTGTACTAAATGGAATTAATTGGGCACGCTTAATTTCTGACATATTTCATTACTGGGCAACTTAAAATATCACAACACTTTACAATTTCGCTCCAACATGTTTTAAACACACTCTAGCTTAAAACAACTAAACACGAATAGTTTTCATATGCGTGCGCAACCCAATGCGCACCCATTGACATTTAACATATGATATATTGGGATATCGACAGAAGAAAACTGTAAAACAATAACAATCAATAAATTAAAACTACATGTTAAAACATAAAAATTAAAACACTTCTAAATGAAATTTACAAAATTTTGATAATTTACCACTATATCTTGAATTGTTTATTGGATTTTATACTAATTTTTTGAGTGACATCTATTAGGGATACAAAAAAACACCCCAACAAAACAAATAATCGTTCAAAAAAGCTGAGAATGAAACAATTTCTAGATCCATTCTAAAACAAAATTGAATTAACACAGAACTAAATTACTATACTTTTTTCAATAATAATAGTAATTATTGTAATAAGCATGAAAGTTACTATGAAGTGTAGAGGTAAGAGAGAAAATCCCTTGATATGAAAGTTTAGTTAAAAAATGGGCGTTTAGGCAGCGCTACTATTGAATACGTATGATATGTAAGAAAGTGACGACAGTCGTTAGAATGAGACAGAGTTGATCTGTTTCTCATATTGGACTAGCCTACACTAGCGACCTCTAAATACTCTTTTTTGAAGACCATTTTCTTCCTTTCATTTATCGAGTGAACGCTACAATTAACTATACTATGAGTATTTTGACAGCAAATTCTGTCAAAATTTGCCAAATTGATAAATCATCCTCAATTGTTGAGTTAATTTATTAAAAAACAACAAATAATTAAGTAAAATGTCGAAAATAAATGATGTAGCAACTTTATATAAACAATTAAAATCCGAATGGAATACAACAAAACCGGATTTGGATAAATGTGAAAAGCTTTTATCTGATTTAAAGGTAATCGAAAAAAATTGAAATTTAATCGTTGTTAATTCGTTTAATTTTAGTTGGAATTGACGAATTTGATGTTTTTACCAACATCGAATGCAACAGCAACAAAACAAGAATTATTATTAGCACGTGATGTATTAGAAATTGGTGTACAATGGAGTATTGCAACAAGTGATATACCATCATTTGAACGTTATATGGCCCAATTGAAATGTTATTATTTCGATTATAAAGATAAATTACCTGAATCGGCATTCAAATATCAATTATTGGGTTTAAATTTATTATCGTTATTATCACAAAATCGTGTTGCTGAATTTCATACCGAATTAGAATTATTACCAGCTGAACATATACAAAATGATGTTTATATAAGACATCCATTATCAATTGAACAATATTTAATGGAAGGTAGTTATAATAAAATATTTTTAGCCAAAGGTAATGTACCAGCTAGAAATTATAATTTTTTTATGGATATTTTATTGGATACAATACGTGGTGAGATTGCTGTATGTGTTGAGAAAGCTTTTGAGAAAATTTCATTAAAAGATGCTGCTAGAATGTTGTATCTACCAAGTGAGGATGCTGTTAAATCATTTGGTATTAATAATAAGAAATGGAAACTTGGTAAAGATAATTTCTTCCATTTTGCACCCGAAGTTAAGAAAACTACAGAACCAATTCCATCGAACGAATTTGCCGAACAAGCTATCGAATATGCTAAAGAATTGGAAATGATCGTTTAATTTAATTCTCTTAATAAACACTTATTTACATAAAAATTATGTTTTTTCCTATTAGTTCTTGGGCGAAACTTTTTTGAAATAGCTTCATCTTCAATAACAGCCATCTCTATCGAACAACACACAAAACTTCCGATATTGTCTTACGAATATCATAATCCTTTAGTGGTACTTATTTTTTCAAATTTTATAATCATTTAGATTCCTCAATTACTTTCTGAAATATATTACCCCCTTCAGTGTATATTCAGCGCCTTGTATGACACACTATGGTGTACGTAAATTCAATAAAAATACGGTAGTAGCGAAACTCTACCTTCTCTTGGATTTTTCTCAATTCCATTGTTGGCCTAAAAATCAACAGATTCACGATTTTCTGGGAAATTTGAACAAAAAATATAAGGTTATGTTAATGACAGGCTGTGCAATTTCGCAACAAATTCCCCTAAATTTATGGCTTTGAAAATATGGCCGCGTTGAGTGACAGCTCACAAGTTGCGGAAAATTTTGGAAAATTAACAATCAACTCGGAAAATTCAAAAAATAACATTTCCAATAAACTAAATAATGATATGTTAGAATACGGTCTACCATTAAAAGACGTCTATAAATTGGCTTTAAATTTTTATAAAGGTAACTTTGTTGTAAAAGATATAGGTTATTTTTTTTTTTTAATAATGAATTTATTCGGTTTTTGATGTTTATTTCCTCAGAAAAAGAAGGTAAAGCAGTTCATTTTAGTTATGAAGATAAATTACAATTAGTTGCATTTACGCAACAAGTTTCCCATGGACCATTATCTGAAGCTATACATAAATTACCACCGTTAGGTACGTTAGATGTTGTTGGTAAAGATCGACGTTTAGCATGGCAAAAATTAGGTAAATTATCACCAGATCAAGCTAGAGCTGGATTTGTTGAACTATTAAGTAGACGTTGTTCATTATTTTCAACATATATAGAAGCACATAGACGCGAGAAGAAAGAACAAGAAAGAAAAACGTTAGTGTTTTATTTTAACCATTTATAAAATTTTATAGTCTCAATGTTTTAGTAAAGAAGAAGAAAAACGTCGTTTGATTGAAGAAGAAGACAAAAAGAAACGGGAAGAACAAGAGAAAATAATTCAAGAACAGTTGAATAAAGAAGAAGCAATTAAACGACAAATTCAACAAGCTTTAAACGAACAGACTTATGAACAATTTCGTAAATATGCAGAACAACAATTTCCTGGTGATCCAGAGAAACAAGGTTCTCTTATACGACAATTACAAGAACAACATTATATACAGTATATGCAACAATTGCAAGCCGCACAACGGGGGGAACAAATTCAAAAGACGGAACACAATGCCAGTGATAACGATAAGACTGATAATAATTTGGTAGTTAATTAAATTACATATATTTATTAATTAAATTTAATTATTATCAATTTTAGCATAACGAGCCTAGTGATAATGTAAATGGAATAAATGGAGATCCATCTAATTCAACAACTAATACAAATTTAATACCAGCAAATATGTGGACGAGATGCGATATTCAAGAATTTAAACAAGCCGTTTCGCAAGCAGAAGGTGATGGTGTTGTTCGTGTTGGTCATGGTGAAACTGTAACAGTTCGTGTACCTACACATCCGGAAGGTACAAGATTATTTTGGGAATTTGCAACCGATTACTACGATATTGGTAATATTCATTAGACAAAAAATCATTTGATTAATAATTATGTATTTTTGGATAGGTTTTGGTGTATATTTTGAATTCGGTACACCGACAAGTGATCAAGTTTCTGTACATGTATCGGAAAGTGATGAGGAAGATGTTGATGATATTGATGAAGATATTTATGATGATGAAACAATACATACTAATGATTTAGAAGCTGGTGGTTCTTCAATTAATGTTAATAATAATTCAATAACTAAACCGTTATTAACTGAAATTGTGCCAGTTTATCGACGTGATTGCCAAAATGAAGTTTATGCTGGTTCACATCAATATCCTGGACAAGGTGTTTATTTACTTAAATTTGATAATTCATATTCATTATGGCGATCAAAAACTCTTTATTATAGAGTTTATTATACACAGTAATTTGTTTTTTTTTTTGTTTTGTTTTAATTTAAGCGAAACAGCACAGTATCCTCGCTTTTAGTTTATTGTTATTATTATTGATTTGAACGAAATTATGCCTTAATTTACATCATATTGCCTATTTATACTTGGAATTATTGAATTTTTCTTCTAGTCTTTGATAATATAAAGACAACAACATATTTTAAATAACTGTGTTATTGAAAGAAATTTATATTTGTGCAATTTTCGTGTTTAAGATACAAAAAAAAAAGAAGAAAGTATTATATTTTCGGCTAATTTTATTTTCAAACATTGTTTTAAATTATTAAATAAAAATTACATTATTGAAAATTATAAATAAAAAATAAATAATTAAGTATCCATTTCTGATTCGCTATCATTATTCAAATCATTCAATTCATGACGGATTTTCTTCAATGATTTCAATTTCTTTGCAATTACATTACCTAAATATGATGAATTTTTATTTGGACTCAATATAAGTCGTCGCCTTATTTTCGGATTAATATCGGATTTTCTTGGTGACAATTTTATCGGTGTTCTCTTCTTATCATTGTTATTATTATTATTATTATTATTATTATCGTCTTCATTATCAAATGGTGACCATGTTAATGGTTTTTTTCTTGGTCCTCTTTGTATTATAATCATTTCATCTGGACTAGTTTTGGTCGGTGTATCATGTTGGCAATTTTCATTAAACGAAGCGTCCGATAAAGCGAGACGTAATGAACGTCGTGGCGCCGGTGGTATTTCAGCCATTAACCCACCAAAAAAAAAAAAAAGAAACCGTTACACAATAAAGAACCGTTAATTTGGAGGGTTGTCTTTGTGTCACATAACGAACTTTAAACACTTCTATTTATTTCTTATTCTAATTATTAGATAATTCGAGTCGTATTGTGGAAATGCACTATTATCAATCACCACCGCCACCACGACAATTTTATAATAATGATGATGATAAATAGACCTGGCGCGAAAAATTTCCCTCTATTTTTATTTTGGGTATCAAGAGGGCATTTTACTTGTATTTACACAAAAAAAGGCGGGATTCTTGTATAATATAGATACGTTGATTCGTTGGAAATTCTCCCCACTTGTAGTTAATTTAAATGGAAGGAGCAGGTATTTAACTATTTAATAACCTATAACAGCTGATTTAACAACGTAACAGATGATTTTTGTTTATATTTACATTTCCAAAGGCGCCCCTAAATGATAATTTCTATCACATTAATCAAAATTAATAATAATTACATATAACATAACCTTACAATAGTAGACCACCCAGAATGCATCAAGGAGGCTATTTTTTATCTATTTATTTATTCTTTATTCCGTCGCCATGGTAACAAATTTATGTAAGTGAAAACTTCATGAATGCACATTTTCAATTATTGCAAAATTACAGGTAAAATAATTAAATAATCATCATTCATCCCTAATTTTATATTACCAGATAGTAACTGTGTACATAACTTGTATAATTGTGGTACTTATACAGTTGCAAATGGATAAGTTATACAATCACTTTTCAATGGATTAATTCAACAATAATGGATATTTATTCAATTAATGGTCTTTTAATGTGTTAAATAAATCAAACCTTTTATAGAGTAATAAATTTTAATGAATATTCAACTGTATTCAGTTTATTTGAATACAATAAACATGAATCAGATTGATAGAAAGTCCCATGGAATAATTAGGTTGTCCTTCAACTCTGTTCAACTACACACACAAAAAAAAGAGTATTATTCTGGTATTATTATTAAATTTTGAAAGCGTTCAATGTCCTATACAGCCTCCCATAGTTACCGGTATTTAAATAGATTTCTATCTTTTTTTTTTCTAGATACTATTCGATTTGTTACCAACAAAGATAGCTTTATATCTGTATAGTTTTGTCGAGATTCACCCATTGGTAGTTGGAAGAGATTATTATATATGGTTCTATACATACAAAAACGACCACTAGTGCCACTACATTTAGGTTGTATTTAGTATTTTATATTCAAAAAGAGAATAGTATCGAACTGTAACGGTATATGATTGAACAACAACAACATTTAGTTGCTCCATTATTCAATACAAACAAACAGTTGTCGGTATATACATATGTGGGTGTTTTTTTTAGAAAAACAAAAATGTAAGTATTTTTTTATCAATAATTGTATAAAATTGTTATGATAATGCGTCGTTTTGTTGTTAAATATGGTATGTTCGCGCATAATACCAAATAAGGGATGAATAGAACATGAAAAATCGATAATATGTCGGCTAGACGCCTGTATGAATAAAGGGTGTTTTACCGGTTTTGTCCCTACAATAATCGACTCACTAATTTTAAAATAATTATTATAGAGAAATGAATTTCTTTTAGAAAATGAGTGAAAAAATTGAAGATACAATTGAAAAAAGTGAAGATAAAAAGAATATTGAAATGGAAGAAATGGAACAAATGTTGAATGCCGAAAATAAAGCACAAGAGAATCATGATGCCCAACTTATCGATGATAAAAAGTCTGCTAACAAAGAAAATAAGGATGGTATGGAAGTAAAACCGAAAAAAATACCAATTGGCGGTATACAAATGCCTGGATTTTTTACTAGAAGCAAATCGAAGGAAAGATGCAAAGTAATTTTTGTTTTTCTATTATCATTATTATTATTATTTTATATTTATATAACTTGTGTGTAATTTTCTTTATATTTTGATTAGGACGATGAGCAGGAAATAGAGGGTACTGAATTAATAGATAATAAAAGTGCCAAAGACGAAACATCAACTCAGTCTAGAATCAAATTGCCAAATCCATTTAGAAAATCAAAAATAACAGAAGATGGTAGTGATAATGATAAAACGACTGAATCAAAAGAGAGACGTAAATTATTTGATACAATACGTGCACCATTAGTTTCCGTATTTCCACGTAAAAAAAAAGATAATGAACAAAATTTAGAAAATCAAACAGCTCAAGCTGGTTTAGCATCAATGGAAACATTAGATGATAAAAGTACAACAGAGAATCATGATGAATTGAAAACGGTACCATTAGATGAACAAAATAATAAAGATATTGAAAAACATGAAGTCGAAGATGAATCAACATGGAGGCAAAAATTGAAAAATTACAGGGTGGCTATCAGTGCCTTTTTGGTATTTATTTTATTGTTAATTATAATAATTGCAATTGCTATACCGGGTAAAGATATACCACGATCACCACCAATAAGAAATGGGAAATATATCGAAACTGTAACTAGTTGTGGCAAAGTTGAAGGGTAATTCTATTATTCAAATAAAATTAAGAAATTGAATTAATTTCAAATTTTCAGATTAATCGAAGATAGTGCTGTGGCATTTCGGGGTATACCATATGCCCGATCACCTGTAGGCGATTTACGTTTCCGTCGTGCTCAACCATTAAACGATATCAATTATTGTTGGAATGGTACATTTTTAGCACATAATGCTACAGATACATGTATACAAATCCACAGTAATGGTACAGTTGCTGGTGTTGAAGATTGTTTAACATTAGATATAGTTACACCTTATGTCCGTTATGATAATCCATTACCGGTAATTGTATTAATTGGTGCAGAAAGTTTAATGGGCGGTTCACCTGGTAAAATGCGTCCATCAGCACGTTATGCACGTTCAAAAGATGTTGTTTTTGTACGACCAAATTTCCGTTTAGGTGCATTAGGTTTTCTAGCATTAGAACAATTGAGTAATTCAAATTATCCAAAAACATCTGGTAATTATGGTTTATCTGATATATTGGAAGCATTAAAATGGGTCCAATTGAATATTGAGCATTTCGGTGGTGATAAACGTTCTGTAACATTATTTGGACATCGTGCTGGTGCTACTTTAGTAACTGCATTAGCAACAATTGATAAAGCAAATAAATATTTTACTAGAGCATGGGCATCATCAGGTAGTGCTATTTATCCGAAAAAGACACGTCAAGAAGCTGAATTGGAGAATCGTAGTTATATGGAAATGATCGATTGTGTTGATATTGAATGTTTACGTAATAAAGATGCTGAAATTTTAGTAAAATCAGTTGAGGATACATGGCGTAAGCCACAATTAGATTTACCAACGAAAATGGAAAATCCCGATAAACGACATGAATGGTTAGTTTTGGATGGACAAATTTTGAAGGAACATCCAGCTACTGTTTGGGCAAAAGAAGAAGAATTACCGGTGAAATTAGTAATTGGTACAACAGCACATTCGGCAGCTTCAACAAAACTTTTATTAAAACACAAAGAATGGACTGATGATTTAGTTAAACAACATATAAATGAATCATTTCTATCAACAAAAAATTTAACAGACGAAGTTTTATCATTATATCCAACAACATTTAAAGGTTTGAGTGCCATGATATCCGATATACGTATCATATGTCCATTATATGCTATAAAAACACAAATGTATAAAGTACCATATTATATTGTAACACAGACACGTAATGAACAAGATATTGCCGATATTGATACAGATATTGATGCAATTTTAGGTAGATATGAACCGAAAACACCGGAACAACGCCGTTATGTATCGGCAATGCAAGGATTATTTTATCATTATGTGTGGCATGGTAAAATTGAACAAAATGAAAATTTAGGACAGAAAGTTTTAATTATCGGACAAGATATATTACCGAATGCTACATATTCACATTGTGCATATTGGATTAATAAGAATATTGTTTTACCATATGCTGCACTCGATTAAAATCGAATGGACCGAAATTATTTGTTTTTGTAAGAAAAGAAAGAAAAGTCTGTGGTAAATTTTGGTTGATCAATTTGGAAGACTGCTTTTTTTTATGATTAACGCATATCATAGGCCTAAAATCACAAATTGTGGTAATTTTATTCGGCAATATTTTGCGATTTGATCTCTTATTATAAACAAAACTTTCCTTTAATTAATACTCATAATTATTTACTATCCAATCATTAATAATAATAATAATAATCATATAAATATAAAACAATGCTATCGTGAATGTTAGCTTTAATTATGGAAATAATAATCTTGTAGTAGCATTTATTTATTGAAGATTGACTTAATTTTGTAATATATTTTTTTATTATGGAAAATTTATTGGCATATGTGTGTTTTTTCGAAACGTTGTGACTATTCGTTCTATTTACACGTTCTTGGCAAGTTTCCCCGTGAGCTTTTACATCCACAGAAAGAATCTTCGTATTTTTGAAATAGTTAATTGATACTGAGGAGGGAAAGTTCCGTTAGGACCTGTAGGTCGGGCGAATAGTTGCAGTTTTTTTGGAAATTTCTGAAAATGCTCAATGATATGTTTTTTATAATTAATATTTCATAAAATATATTATTGATAATTAAATTTAGATTTATATAGAACGATAAACATTCATGTTGTAATTTATAGTTAAGATATTATAATGAATCGTGTGTCAAGCTTTTTCGTAAGAATTTACAACAATTTTCGATTTGATTCCATGAATCACAAGGTTTCGTTTCGTACTTTTTTTGTAAACTTATTAATGTAACGTTTTTTAAACAATAAATAATCATTGTATCAAATTTTTGGTTGTCAAACTCATCCTAATTATTTGCACCGGAATTGATTAGTAAGAGGAAAAAAAGTATTATGAGTAAAAAATTGTTTGTAATCAATCAGTTCATTAATAATAAAATTAGGTAACAATCAGCCTTTTTTTTTTAGAAAAAAAATAGAATAAAACAAAAATCTTTGGAAGATACAAAAATAACAGCTTGATTTCAGTTAACCTCTCTAAGAGGACCAGGACTATCGGTGCGTGTTGCTAAACGATTTGGACTCAATAAATTCTCTTTATTTTCTTTGAATTTGATGGGTTTCTTCAAATTGTTTAAATCTCGATTCAATTTCTCGATGATTTTCTGCATATGATTATTTTCTTTTTGTAATTTCACATTTTGCTGGAAAAAAATTATATGTAAGTAATTAATAATTGAATTGAAGGAAATTATTACCTCGAATAGTTCTGAATCTTTTTTCAAATGTTTTTGTTTATTATTTTGTTGATTCGATATTTGATATTTACGATTCAATTCATTCTTCTCGATTTCCATATCATTGAATTTAAGTTGTAATTGTTCGAGTTTTTGTGAAATATCATCATATTTACCACTAGTTTCAATATATTTCTTCCGTATTTCGTTAGTTTCTTCAATTTCGTTCTCATATAATAAAATCTTATTCTTATAACTATCGATTAATTCAACCAATTCGCGATTTCTGTCATTCAAATTCTTATTGTCGCTTTCATAATTCTCCAATATCGATTGCGAATTCGCCAAAATCTGCACATATTCATCCAATTTTGTATGGATTTTATTCAAATATTTGTCTTTATTTTGATTCGATTCAACTTCATTACTGATCAATTTCTGATAATTCTCCACTTTTTCCATTAAACGATTCTTCGTCGTTTCAATTTGATCTTGTATTGTTTTCAATGTTGCATCATATTGCATTTCTAATTCGTCTTTTTCATTTCGACAATCGTTCAATTGTTGTTTTAAATCAATCAATAAATTCTCATATTCAACCAATTTAATTTCGCTAATTTGTAATTCGTTTTTGAATTGTTCAACATCCCGATCCGAATTGATTAGACGTTTCTTCAATACTTCAATTGTTTGTAAATTTGTATTTGTTGTTATTTCATATTTATATAATTTAGTTTTCAAATTACCAAATTCCAATTGTTCTAATTCATAATTTGTTTTCAATTTATCATATTTATCGATTAATTCCCTATAATTATTGTCTAATTGTTCGTAATCTAGTTTCAAACAATTATTTTCTAATTCAATTTCAATTACGTTGTATTCATTCAGTTCTTGCAATTCTCTCAAAATGGCATCGTGCTCTTTTAGTTTATCGTCCAAACGATCCGCCCAAATTCGTTCAATTTCATCGACTCTCTCTTTAGTTTGAATTTCCGTTAATAAATTAATCTCCATCAAATTTTCTTCCAACAACAATATTTTCGCATCTTTTTCATTGATCAAACTTCTCAAATTATCATTTTCTTTGGAAATCTCCTCGTATAATTTCAACTTATCATCTTTCTCATTAATATTCTTAACAAAATCATCGATTCGTTCTTGATGTTTCCGTTCGATTTCTTCAATTTTATTCGAATTATCTTCCACACTCTTATTATAAAGCTCTTGGAATTTTTCCAAATTCACCACAGTATCGTGGTTTATTTGCTGCAATTCTTCATAATTTTCACGAATAGTTATTAATTCTCGATTAATATTATAATTATCGTTCGTTTTAACGTCCGATTGATTCAAATATTGTTTACAATCGTACTTTAATTGTTTAATTTCGTCATTTAATAGCTCATTTTCAATTAATTTAATTTGATTTTCTTCTTCAACTAAAGCCAGTTTAGTTTTCAATTCATCCAATTGTTCCGTTAATTCCCTTATTGAAATATCTTTATTGTTACATTCAACAATTTTCTCTTGCAGTTGTTCTTTGTCATTTGATTTTCTTGCTGTTTTTGTTAATGTTCGTGCTAGGAATTTCCTCTTCTTTGGAATCTCTGCAGGCTTTAATTATAATAAATTTATTATTATATAATAAAAATTTGATTGTGGATTAATAAGGTACCGTTTGGAAACATGGTGTACTTTTGATTGATTCACTTTCAGAAGCTTGTGGACTGTTTTTTCGAAGAAATCGACCAGAT
The DNA here is from genome assembly GCA_037414775.1 of Zonitis immaculata. NCBI lineage: Eukaryota > Metazoa > Arthropoda > Insecta > Coleoptera > Meloidae > Zonitis > Zonitis immaculata. The sequence continues at coordinate 52,905 of JAZBGX010000020.1, forward strand.
TTCGTGAATAAAGCACCACGTATCCATTTATTTTGTACACTAGCAACTTCATATTTAGCCGGTGATGGAGAGCAATCTATTCTTATCAAAGATCGTTAATTAATTGGAAGAAAAATAACAAGAAAATTCGCTCACCTTCAATATCATTGAACCGTTTGAGTTTTGCTTTGGCAAAAGACATGATTATTTTATTATAAAACGCAACAATTAAACAAAACAAGAATAAATAATAGGGAAAACGCGATTAAAAAAATAATAATAATAACGATCCACACAGGACTAAACTAAAGTAAATTATCTTTTATTATGATGGAACGTTGAAAAATTGTCGTTAAATCGTTGATATTTTTATTTTGTTAGTGACCGTTGAATATTTCCCTTAATTCCTAACCAATAGGAATAGAATTTCATTTGGCGCAATCCATTCCGATTGGTGCAAGATTATTACGGACAGATGTTCTCAAAAGTTTAAGGGGGTGATTATTCTTTGTAAAAGAAAACAGGTAAGAATCGAGCGGGATTATATAATAATAATAATTAGATATTCATAAAAAACAACATATAATATAATCTATATTTACATAATTTTACAATTTTCATCGTAGAATTTTCTCGTAAAATATAAAAGCTGATAATTTTCTCAATTTTCCTCACATTACAAACAAAAGCTCATATAAATTTGTATTTGTATTTCTGAATAGTTATCTAGTTAAATAACTGGATAACTATTCAGAAATATCCAGGTCTCATATTAATTAAAAGTATAAAGGGGGACTTCCCTTCAATCAATTTGGATTTCTAATTAGCGATTTTCCTGTCTCTATCTCGCTCTCTTCCTCCTCCAATTTCTCTCTCTTTCTCTCTCAAAGTCCTTTCATCTCTTACTCTCACCTCACCCATCTCTTCACCATCCCGTAACCATCACTCTTTCTTTTCTCTTTCTCTGTCACTATGTGCACCTACTCTCCACCCCTCATTATATTTCTGTCACTCCTTACCCTATTTTCTCCCCTATCTCTCTATATCTCTCTAATATCATCCTTTTCTGTCTCTTTTCTTTCTCCATTTTTCTATTTCAATCCATCTCCCCCATCCATTATCCCCTATCCATCTCTCTCTGCCCATTTTACTCTTTCTCAATATCTACCTATATCCAACTTCCCTGTCTCATTCTCTCATCCTCCCTGTTCCGTCCCTTGATCTTTGTATTATTCTATTTCTCTCTATCTCTTTTGTGGTATATTCTCATCTTCATTTTTTTAATTTTTATTTATTTATTCATTTATCCTACTGCTTCTTAAAGATTCTACGAGATGGCGTCCATATATAAACATATTATTATTGTAGAAAAACGGATTTTTCAAAAATTACACCTATCTAGGTTAATCAAAAATACTGAATATCTTCAAAATAATAATTTATATATGTAAATACAAAAATATCTTGTTCAATATTATAATGAACAATTGAAAACTTTTCTAGTCCGCCTCTGGTTTTCAGCGAACCAGCATCATGACATCTATTAATAAGTTCTCGAACTAACAACAAACAATTGTGATATAACAGATGGCATCATTTTAATTAAAAGTATAGATTTCTACTAAAAATTACCCATAATGCATTCGATCGGCGGCCATTACATCGTCATTTTCATTTTGGTGTGCTAAGCGTTAGTATTAAAAAGAAAAATTTACCTCAATTATTTTATTGAACAGCAAAAACAGAAAAAAAAACAATTATTATTAATATTAATTATCATAATAATTATAGTAATAATATTATAGAGAAGATAAAAATATTGGTGTGGAAATTGTATCTTAAGTCGTACATTCTGTAATGAATGGGTATTTTTCAACGTATAAGAACATTATTATATGGTGAATTCATTGTCCAGATCAGGTAATATTTTGGATATGTCCCTAAAATGTATTTTTTTTTTGTCTAATTATATTGTGCAGTGTGCACTATACACATTAATCACGAGTAATAGTAGCCATTTTATTTTTAGAAAGATATCCAATTTTTTTTATAATTTTAAATCGTGTTTTATCTATTCCAATCTCTTTATTCTAAATTTCATGATTTCAATTATAAAACAAATCATAGCTGTTTAGCATATCGTTGATAAAAATATCGTTTCAAATATCATCTCATTTATTACTCTTTTTTAATTATGAATAAAACTGTTGGATTTTTCTTTTTATTCCCTATGAATTTGATAAGTTTAGTACACACCATTATCAATTTTTATGATTAAATTTTTTTATATCTTATATTCTTTCAGATTTTGGTTCCTTTGAAAATTGTCGAGTATTGCAAAGGAACTATATATATATATATTTAATATTTAATATACACATATAGAAATTCACTAAAAGAATCCTACACATTGTAGAGAAGATTTTAGATATTTGGGTTTTATAAACCCGTTTTAAAAAAAACAACTTGAAATAACAATAAAAATACAGAAAAAATAAACAAACAACATTAATTTGTTTAATAATAGTTAATTATTAGTTGAATATAATGATGACGGACACGCTGAATTCAAATCATGTTATGGCCTTATCAGGCAAAGTGTAAGTTTATATTTAAAACGAATGATATACAAATATTTTTAACTGATTTAAAAATCTTATCATTTTTCAGCAGTGACATAGATAATAAAGTCGATGACTTAGGATGGAAAGCAAAACTCAAAATTCCACCGAAAGATAGAAGAATACAAACTAGTGTAAGCATTATTACAATTTTAACAGTTGATTTGATTTGATAAAAAATAAATTAAATGATGTATTCGCGATTCCCCTTCATTCTTACTTTGAATGAGAAGCCTTATCTGATTGTTCCAAAAAAAAAACAAAACACCTCTCATTAAATAATTGTTATTTATTAACAATATTTATTTTCATTTGTTTATTTAGGATGTGACAGATACGAGAGGAAATGAATTTGAAGAATTCTGTTTGAAACGGGAACTTCTAATGGGCATTTTTGAAAAAGGTTGGGAGAAACCATCTCCAATTCAAGAAGCATCAATTCCTATTGCATTGTCTGGGAAAGATATTCTTGCTAGAGCCAAGAATGGAACAGGTGAGTGAAATATCGTTCTAATCGTATCGTATAAAGATCAATTTATTATTTTAAATTACATACATTAATTAGAATTAATGATTTTACAACGTCTCAAATATACCAGCTTTGCAGATACTGTATAGTAATTGATTATTTGAATTGCTATAATCAATAAAGGCATTGAATGTCAGAATATTGGAATGCTGGTGATTCTGATTGAATATTTTTTGTTTCAATTATTTACTGTGAAATTTCAATCCTCATTTTCAATTTTCGGGAAATTTTCTAATCGTTTTAATCAATTAAAATTCGAATAAAAGAAAACACTGTTAACTGTAGCGTTAAAACTAGTTTATGCGGTCATTTTCTATGAACTAATGTAAAATTAATTAAAATGAAATATATAAAAATATCGTGCTATTCTCATTCGAAAAAATATTGCATATTTAGTAAGCCTGTTCCATATTTTTCAATAGTGGTTACAGGGGTACCAATATGCTAAAAAAAAGCAATGATTTTTTTTTGATTTTGTGTTATTTACTGATCTGATCAACACAAATAAGAACATTTCATTTACATTAACTTTAATTAATTAACATTGAGATAGGTTTTAATTGGTGAAAAGTTTCCTAATAATAATTTTTTAATTCAATTAGGCAAAACCGGAGCCTATTGTATTCCTGTATTAGAACAGATTGATCCAAAAAAAGACTGTATTCAAGCATTAATTATTGTACCAACAAGAGAATTAGCATTACAAACATCGCAGATTTGCATAGAATTGGCGAAACATTTAGATGTACGTGTTATGGTAACAACAGGTGGTACAAATTTACGTGATGATATAATGCGTATATATCAGAAAGTGCATGTAATTATTGCAACACCAGGACGTATACTCGATTTAATGGAGAAAGGTGTTGCTGTTATGGATCAATGTAAAATATTAGTATTAGATGAAGCTGATAAATTATTATCACAAGATTTCAAAGGTATGTTAGATACAGTGATAAGTAATTTACCAAAAGAACGACAAATATTATTATTTTCTGCAACGTTTCCATTGACTGTGGAACAATTTATGAAAAAACATTTACGCGATCCATATGAAATTAATTTAATGGAGGAACTTACATTGAAAGGTGTTACACAATATTATGCATTTGTACAAGAACGCCAAAAAGTGCATTGTTTAAATACTCTATTTTCAAAGGTAAATAATTCCACAACGCTAATAATAATATAAATTAAATTCCATTTTCCAACTTTCAGCTACAAATAAACCAAAGTATTATATTTTGTAATTCAACACAACGCGTTGAATTATTAGCAAAGAAAATTACTGAACTTGGTTATTGTTGTTATTACATACATGCTAAAATGGCACAAGCTCATCGTAATAGAGTATTTCATGATTTTAGAGCCGGTCTATGTAGAAATTTAGTATGTTCTGATTTATTTACAAGAGGTATTGATGTACAAGCTGTAAATGTTGTTATAAATTTCGATTTTCCGAAAATGGCAGAAACATATTTACATCGTATTGGCCGATCTGGACGATTTGGTCATTTAGGTATTGCTATTAATCTAATAACATATGATGATAGATTTGCTTTACATCGTATTGAACAAGAATTGGGTACAGAAATTAAACCAATACCAAAAGTGATTGATCCAAAATTATATGTAGCTAAAATGGTGGATGATGACGAATCATTAGAAGAACACAATACATCAAAGTAATTCTTGGTTTTTTAAAATATGTGATTTAATCTAATATTGTCAAAAAACCGACTTTTTTGTATATAGATATAGTTAATTCTTAATTGAACAACGTACTTTTAATTTTCTTTTATGTATATTATGCGGAATTGCAAGTTTAATTCAAACTTTTTTAAAAAATACAAAAAAAAACTTTTATACAAACAGTGAAAATTGAAGAAATATCAACGGATATGGCCTGGATATTTTTTAATCGATTTTGCATAATTTAAAAACAAACAACACTTGGATTGTCTACTTTGATTCAAAATTTCAACACACCATAATCTCTATTAATAATCCGATACTTAATACATTGATACAATCTATACAGATATAAATTTCTAATAATATAAATAAAATCAAATTTTATGGATTTTTTTGAATCGTATCATGTTACCCTTACGATTTAAAAATTTTCATAGAATCTTAACTAGTTTTGCTTTAACGACATCAACAAATTTGACTTTTTTCTTTTCTCGCAATTTACATCTGAATCTCCACAAAATTGTTGATGTGATTAAAGTGAACTTCAATCGATACTAACTATGGTGTGTTGTAATTTTTATGTCAAAGTGAAAGAATTATATTAAGTTTAAATCAAGTGTAAAACACATAACAAAAAAAAAAAAATTAAGTGTTTAAGAAAACTGATGAAAATTGGTGCTTATTGGAAAAATGGACTCCTGTTTATAAGTGCTCTAATTATTAAACGAAAGTGAACTATTTTGGGTTTTGGGGAAATACAAAAATTAAAAATAAAAGTTGAAATATGTATGTTTCGAGAGTGCAGTACTCGATAACAACAATTTTTGTTAATTTACTTTATCTGAAAGGAAAATGTTTTGGAGATTCTGACTTGATTTAGTTTTATAATAACCTTTCTAAATCAAGTTTAAACATGACAATTTGTATTTTTTTTTTTTAAAAAAAAGGTTAATTTTTTATCTTGTTTTATTAGTGGTGTTTACGTGGATTTAAAAAAAAATTCTTGATGAAATTTCGGACTTGGTTTTTTCATTTTCAAAATTTACACTAATAACAAGATAAATTGTAATAACAGTAATTCTTTTGTTTGATTTATAAAGTTGTCTGAAAAAAAATATTATTTTTCGAAAAACTTCCAAAGGAAGCGATATCATTTTGTAATTTTTATGTAAGAAGAAAACAAAAATGAATAAATAATTAAATGGGGGGGGAATATTCAAATATGACCGGAAAAAATGTGTTGAATGTATGTTAAAATTATTTTAATTTGTTTTCTTCAATAATAATTTACATCAATGTTTGTTCGTTTATTTTTTTTTTTAAATTATGTAAGGGTAACAAATTTTTACATACATTCAACACTTATTATTTTGTTTAAAAAAAAAAAACATCTCGGAAAATGTGAAGAGTAATTATAGTCAATCAATTTATGATCACTTGTAGTACCAACATCGGAATATTTTATAGCTGTGATTATTTTGTAAAAATATTCATTATATTTATACAAAAACAAAACAGGTTAATTATGTAAACTTTTGTGTTATTTATAAAAATAAAAGAAACGAAAATTGATTCTCTTCGCAAATTGTCGTTTTTATTATTATTATTATTCATTTCTAATTTTGTAAATAGGTTATATTATTGTTATATTTAAATATTTATATCGAAACTTCGTTATAACGCTCTTCTATGGTTTGAGCTAAAAAAAAAACAAAACAAAACGCTATAACTGTTCTTGCGGATCAAATCCCGAACGATTTTGTACCGGTGGGTAGACACAGGAAGACTTTTAGTGTATACAATCTCATGGTTCTAGTTCTCTGTTCGTATATATCTAGAACTAGTAAATAAAGTAGTTTTAGAGTAATTTCCGACTAGTTCGTTACTAATTTTCACATTGAGGCATGTGCGTAGC
>JAZBGX010000020.1:64907-81340 GCA_037414775.1 Zonitis immaculata
AAAAATAAATAAATAGAATAATAAAGAAAAATTATTACCAAAGAAAAAAGAAAACGATTCTTATAAATTTTGGTAGTTTATTTCAACACAACCAACATAACGACACTAAAGTTGCCAAAGTGTTTAGTAATTTTGTTCACGTCAAGCTGGCAATTGCGAATAACAATTCCAAACGGTAGTTGTATGTTGTGATTATCAAATTTCTATTCGGTCCGTAAATCGAGTATATTCTCAATCTATTTTTTGAATATTGTTAGAGCTTGTTTACACGCTACGATATCAATAAAAAAGTAGTTTTATTATTAATAATAATAAAACTACCATATCATAATAATTTATTATGGTATGGTTTTTTTTTATTGAATTGTTAATAATGTTTTTGAGTATATTCGCTTCCAGATGGTCGTATATATTTTATGTCAAAGAGAAATGTACGGAATAAACTCTCCAGTGTAAACGTACCTTAAGAAAAAAAATAAAATCGAGTGGAATAAAATCAGGAGATCATGTTGGCCAATGAATAGGTCAAACAGGTCTAATCCATCGATTCGGATATTCATGTTGTGGCATTTCTCTGGAGGCTGCAGCCCAATGAGCCGAGCCGGAATCACATATTTGCAATTGCATTAACCAATATAATAGGAATTTTTTTTTGAAGTCACTTTAGAACTGAAAAATTGAAATTAGGCGCTTGCCAAGTTCAGGGGATCTGAAGAAGCATGATAATTTTTAATCGGAATTTAAAAAAAAAGCGATTTTTTTCAAAATTTGGAATTATACATTTTTCTACTGATTATCAATCATCAATACACTTGACCAGGATATGCCTCAAAAAAGTTGACCTCAAAAGTACTTTCTCAAAGACATCACATCAGGACACTAGAGTCCAAGATACAATTATAAAAATAGAATTTCAAAACTTGCACTTCATGCCAAAATGTTCTGTACGTATCACACTTGGAATCCTCAAGTGCGTTTCTCATTTCCCCCACTAGGGGTAGAGTTACAGTCCAGAAAAGCGTTAGGCGGCCCATCCTGTATAAAAGAAAAAACTGACATATTATATCAACGTACAGTCCAAACTACTGGGAGTAGAAACAAGAAATTTTGCTTCCTCTGAAACAAAGGCGAGCACTAAGAAAGAATTTTTGGAAAATCGGAATAATTGAAGCTATATAGTCGTCAAAATTTATATTTTAGCTATACTCATTGCAAATAAAAAATCGTTCTTCGGAGATCAATCCTTGAAAGGATGAAATAAGAGATGTTGTATCAGTTTTTTGCACCCACTAGAGCCAGAATTACAAGATCAGGAAAGCCTCTGCTAGAGCATCCTGTATAGGTACACACAGGCGGGCGCAAGTCGTATCTAGCGACAGCTGCTTATTTTGCAATTGCTGAGATAGCACACGGCGCAGTTCAGGACGTACTGAGTAAGCAAAGCCGCCGGACACGAGCATTGTTGATCGTTTCATTCGTCCAATTGTTGTTATCGAATTGTTTTTATAAATTCAATAATTTGCATTTTAATTGGAATATTCGAAATTAATTCCTCCAAAAAATTGAACAGAGAATCATTTTTCATGGATTAACATCGTCATCATCAAGTGACAATAAACGAACGGAGCGTAATACGCCATAATGTGAACGTACATTCAAACTTGTGGAATAACTAATTTTTCTTCAATAACTTATTATTTTTTTTAAACGAGAATCTAAATATCCAGGTAAATACCTGGAACAAACTTGATTAGGGGAAAAATATGAGAATATTCCAAAGTTATTCCAGATACCTACAGGTATCTAAATAGAATTTTCTTCAAGATGGAATTTTCACATAGCAATTTCCGTAAAATTCAATTTCAAACTAGTTCAATCTAAAATTATTATTATTATTATATATTGATTTCCTCATTTGAAAGAAACTCATCAAAGTGGAATTTTTTTTCCTAACAGAAATCGCTAACTAATTAAATATTCTATAAATAGAGTCGATCATATTGGGCAATTATAACTAAACTGTTTTCTTATTTCCAAATATTAATATACCTATTTAATATAAAATAATTAATGATGGTATAGTATCAAGTACTTCAATCATCCCTTTCACATTACAGAGGACCTTAACGGAATCTCTTTGAATCTGCTATTTATTAAATTGGAAAAGGATATAAAGGATAGGGGTGACTTCCTAATTAAATTCAGTTCACTACAGAGATCTACATACATGGGCAATTACAATATTTAGAAATGTCTTTCAAATCAAACGGTAATGGTTTATAATATTTTTGTTTGTTCTATCAAAATATATGTACTTACGTTAACTTTATCGCTCATTCCTTTGAGACGTTGAATGAATTCGGTTGTTGATCGTGCCCTTTCCGATAATTGCTGTAAATTCTGCGACAATTCAGTCTGTGAATAGCAAAACAACAAAATTAATTAATTATTCAACCATATATACAGGCTGGTCCACCAGAAGCTTTCCCGGTCTTGTAACTGTGGCTCTAGTGGGTGCAAAAAAAGCGGACTTGATGATTTAAATTGTGATATTTTGACGTTAAAACGATTTGCCAAACTTTAGATCTTCGAGTGCATTTTTTTTCTCCTCCACTAGAACCAGAGTTCGTACAAGACCAGGAAAGCCTCCGACGAGCCAGCCTGTATATATATAAATTGTTTGTAACTAATTTGAATTTTATTATGAAATTAAAGGAGATACAACAAAGTGGTGTGTCTAAATAGCATAAAGACCGCCTTCAAACATTTTAATTAGAATGTAATTAAAATCATCCTTATACAATAGAGCGCAGTCCATATATACAAATATAGATAAACGTTTGTTTTAGTTTTATTATTTTGATAGTGTTCTAAATTATTGTACGGTGTTATCAACATCGCCATGCAATTGTTTGTTGTCGTTATACCTATCTACTTTTTTTTGTTTTTGTTTAGTGCAAATTTAATAGCGTGGTGAGATTGTTATTTGGCAAAGTCTACAAAACCCCCCTATAACGTATATTCACTCCCCTTTTTTACGACTATTAACTACCGACGACTACTAATTCGACGACGACTATAATCATTTCAAACACACATATACACAAATACGGTTGGTTTTTCTTCAATTTCACTGTCGGTTTTCCTTTTAATTTAAGAAAATCGATAATTATACCGGGTGTGTCTCGACGATGGAATCACAAACATATTTAAGAAAAAACTAACAATAATTGTTATTTGATATTTAATAGAATTATCAATAAAGGCTGTATGAAAATTTTTAGATCTTGATGTCTCTTATAGACCCTGTCGACAAGACATATCCGGTATAGAGGCCAAAAAAACGCACGAAAATATCAATAAATCTACCACACAGTCCATCTTAACTGACAAAATCAAATATCAACAAAATTACTGGGAATTTCGAAATTTTATTCGATCACTAACTATTGGATTTTTTTTAAGTCGGGAAAATTAGACTCGTTGTTTGTTGGAAGAAGAATTTCTAAGTCCACATGTCACAGTGCATCTCAGAAATTGGAATTTGGAACTTAGAAAGCTAGTTAACAGAAGAATTAATATTTTACAAATAAAATCCGCCTGTTTAGACTGAAGAAAACTAATTTTCGACCTTACAGCAGAAGAAAAACTGATTTAAATAGGCAAAAAAACATTATATTAGCCTCTACAGCAGTGGTGAGCAATACAGAGAAGATTTAAAGTATGTGTTGGCGTTAATTGTAGTAAGAAATAGGAGGCATTTTATCCTGATTGTCTTTTCCTGCATCACCTGGTCTGGGGAAGCAGATCATCAAAGAGTGTAGGGAAATTTCCCTTCCTTCATACAGATAAATATCTGGGGATTTTAGAAGAATCCTTGTTGCCGAAATGGAACAACATCCAACTGTAGAGCAACATTTTACCTTCCAACAAGATAGCGTAAGATGGCATATTCGAAAAAGAGAATGAAATGAATGGAGGACCACTCGTTCTGGATATCCGCGAACAATAGAAGTCTTACCGGGCCTATCGAAGGGTGGAAAATTGTTGTTTGTAAAGCGTTCGGGATTGGAATCGCCAAATTATTTTTTGGTGACTACTGAATTCTTAAGGAGTGATCGCATTACTGTGAGTGAAAAAAAAGTTTACACAATACTCTCATCGTTTTTCCTAAGAACTCAATTTCAGACAAAATCGATTTTGGGTCAACTGAGGTGGGCAATGGTTGGTATAGGAATATCTTTCTACTTTTGGTCCTAAAGAAAACCTTCAAAGGATTTATTGATAACGAAATGCGTCAAGCCCGATGTCCAAAGATATAATTTGAAAATTTGCAGTACTTTTCGAAATATTTCCCTTCGGCTGGTTGAATCGACTAATAGTGAGAGTAAATTCTCTGGAATGATGTTCGATATTGATCCATAATTTTTTATTATTAAATTTTTATTTATAATTCGAAAAGTTTGTGTAGTAATAAACTTTGTTTTGACGATTTAATTAAAATGTCGAAGTTTTTTAAAACAAAAACTGATCACTCATGTTGCTCCAGCAATAACAAAATATAATATTCTCTTTATATTATTCAGTAATTTATCGAATAAAATTCTAAATGGTCTAATTGAATTATTACATCAATTCAATCTTATTAAAAGGAATATAATAGTCGACTAATTACACTAATTAAACGTAGATACCTTTATTTTAATATAATAATATAGTTCTATTAATTTTAAAAGGCAATGTTAATTTTATTATAAGTATCTTATTTCTAACGCCTCTATATGGCTAATTTAATGTAACAGAAAAAAAAACCAATATTGACTTAACAAATTTATATACAGAGTGAGTCAATAGTGCGAGGACGGAAGATAGTGGCTTTGCTAATGAATGGAATCCCTTTTTTTTTCATATTCCGAATGCTACATCTGCATATCTTTTTTTTTTAATTTCGAATGCAGAATTGCCAAGTTATAAAATTTTTTGTGAAAATTCTCAAAAATTCATTTGAAATTTTCTATCAGCATTATTATTCTCACAAAAAATTCAATAATTTGGCAACATTCGAAATTTGAAAAAAAAAGATACGCAGGTGTAGCATTCAGAACAACAAATCAAAATATGAAAAGCAGCTGAGTACGGCCCTGGAATAGAATAGAACATAAAATAAAGCTGAAAATAATTTTAGTCGATGCAGCCCCCTGTCGTGACATTAAAACATTTTTTTAATTTTCATTACCAAAGCCACTATCTTCCGGCCTCGCACTATTGACTCACCCTGTACAATTACTAGAAATAAAATCAAATTTTCGCTTACAATTCCCAAATTTATTAATTATTGTTGGATAATTTCTTTTGCTTAGAAAAATTTCCGGTTTAATTAGAAATGGAAATAATAAAATCATTATTATTAAGGCAATTTACACCCCCTTTTCCCAAACATAACTTTTAATCGACCAAAAATACATTTTGATACCCATTAAAATCTCCCCAATACAATTTATGCTTCAATTGGCAATTACCATTATAAGGACAAAGAAAATTTTAAAAAAGCAATATTTGCATATAAATAGTAACACCTGGATTATAAGTTTATACAGGCGCTGGTCCACCAGAAGAGCCTTTCCTGGTCTTGTAGGAACTCTGGTTGTAGTGGAGGGAAAAAAAATGCACTCGAAGATCTAAAGTTTGGGAAATCGTTTTAACCTCAAAATCTTCTCTAAATATCACACTTTAGATTATGGAGTGTAAAGGGAAGGAGGAACTTCTCTATGTTAGAATGTTTGGCCCAATATGGGGTGTTTAGGGGGCGCCACAATAGATTTCTGGGAGGGTTTGGAAGAAAGTAATGACCGTCATTAGAATGAGACAGAGTTAAACAAAAAAATTAGAAAAAAAAATCCAAAAATATGAAATATTGATAAAAAAAATAAATCTAAACAATTTATCAAAGCTATTCAATACGTATGTCTACGTGTGCCATACTTCAGCTAACTTCACTTTGTTTACAAGCCCCATGAAGCGCTAGCTTCATGTACAACTACAAGTCACCCAGAAATCTACACTAGCGACCTCTAAACACCCCTTTTTGGAAATTATTTTCTCAATTTAGTCTCATAAGAGATGTTGTCCTTCCCTCTACACTCCATACTTTAGCTTTAGATCATCAACTCTGTTTTTTTCTCTCGCACTCACTAGAAGCACGGTTGCAAGACCAGGACGCAGACTCTGGTGGAACATCCTGTATACATGTATTACAAGGTAACAAACAAATGACATAGAAATGGGATTAAATTATGCATATCTTGCTAGAAAATAAGAACAATTTCTCTTTTTAAAATTAGTTAGGAAATTCGTTGTAAATAAAACAATACAACTGATTCTATGTAAAGATAATTCCACTATATAATTTATTTAGTTTAAGATTTGGAATTATTCGTTTGTTTAATCTAAATTTTCGGATAATTTCTAGTATTTGCCGATATACAGTCTGTCTCGAGATTGTCCGTAGTTTCTTTTTTATTGAAAATGGAGTATTTGAAAAAAGACGTGTCCATGTGTCGAAATTATCATAAATTTCCCGTACAGCTATACGAACCATTCCAACGCTAAAATATTCCTTAGATGGCACAGTTGGAACCTTCAAACGCTTGTTCTATTTCCTCAATTGATACACTCAGGAAATAGAAACAAAGAAAAACTACGGTCAATCTTCGGACAGTCTGTATAGATCGACTCGTATCCATATTTTGCCATATAACAAACGAATACAAAATGATCTTTGACACATATCATTCGATATAATTATAGAACATTCAAGCTATAACCAATGAAAAATTGTTACAATTTTCTCGAATTTCCAAAATAAAAGCGTAACGTTAAATATTTATTATGAATTTTGTTACGTTACAACGGACGATTTCTCTTCATTTATCCTAGATAATTGTGCAAGGTAGAGAGATAAAATATATTATATAGGGCCTTTTGTATTCTAGAATAATATGAATACTTTATGTATTTAGGTTTATTTCGTTTATTGTTCGAATAAAATAGGGGAGAGTATCAAAAAAAATAATTTTTTTTGTTCCCGATAAATTTAATCAAAAATAATTGATTTATATTTTTATAAAAGGTATAATTTTATCTATTGATTTTGTACAAATTCAAATTATAACAACTAACAACACATTATTCCATTCAATGGGAAATTTAATGCTAATGATATTTGATATTTAACAAACTATCAATTATAATAATGAGTCCGGATTATCGAGCGTTTGTGTGTGTTTTATTGGTTGTTCTTTTGCTAAAAACACCCAATAACGATTCATTGAAATTGAAAGCCCGCTTTCAGAATTATTATTACAACAATGATATTATTATGTATACAAAATAAATTCAATGTACCTATTATAATAATAATAATAATGCAAAACCAGTTTCTTTGTTACTTTTGAACTTTCTATAATATAGGTTTATATTGGAAATAATGTTATACATTCTCTAATCATATTACGAAAACATTTAACCCATTCTGTATACAGGCTGAGTTGAAAGTTGTGGACTTAAATGAAAGGGTGGGTAGGAGATGAAATTCTGAGACGAAAAGTCATAACACATTATTGCACGTGACCAACCGTTCATTAGTTATTAATTAAATAAAGCATACAATAAAAAGAAAGTGCGTAGGCGAAGTAAGAATCAGTCGGAATGAGCTAGGCGGAGGCAGAGATTAGAGACACACTTGATTGATCCGTTCTACGGTACTGGGAGAACTTACACCGCTGGCGTGTCTCTATAGTCTCTGCCTCCGCCTAGCTATTCTCTATTGATTTTTGTTACGACTATGCACTTTTATTATTGGCTGCTTTAAAAAATTAATAACTAATTAACGTTGGGTCATGTGCAATAATTTCTCAAGACTTTTCGTCTCAGAATTTTGTTCCCTACCCGTCCTTTCATTTGAGTCCACGACTTTCAAATCACCCTGTATATACATACATATGTATATCGTAAAGTCATCGAAACTTTGTAATTAAAGTAGGAAAATTACGATCAATCAATTTTTTAATTGCCTCAACTCCAGTTTAGATTTATAACCAAATCATAGCCATTATACAGAGTGTTCTAAAATTAGGGGGTACAATCCATTCTATATAGACCCAAAAATAGGAAGAAGAGTAGCCATAATTATTGGTCGTCAAATGTCTTTGACGACAAAAATTAATAGAATTGATGCACAATGAATTGTTTGCAGTAGTCAATGGACAGTTGAACAAAAGTAGAAACCAGTCGAAATTTCATGAGCAAATTCTGAATATTACTAGATTGATCCGGACAGATTTTTGACAATGGACGACATTTGGATTAGGTAGAGAGCCACTATTGAAAACTTTTACCAGAATGTGTAAATAAGGAGATTTGGGAAGCTTTCAAGGAACAAAAGCGGAGCAAGTTGCGAGTTGGAGTGCTCTTTCAACAGGATAACGCACGAAATACGAAACTGAAGCTGAGGAGCAACTCAGGCAGAAGAAATTTGAAAATAATGGCAAGGTGATGGCAGCTGTAGAAGCATTTGTCGAAGAGTCAAGATAACAAGAGGGAATGAAGAAATTTATAATATTGGAATTACTAGAAAATTATAGTTGAGATCACAACTTCTTGTTTCAAAGGTTTGGAATTTTCAGAAAATGACAAAAAGATTCTCAATACTCTACTGTATCGATTTTATTATGATTAGTATTAATCATTGATGAGCAAAATTGCAAAGTAATTTATAAATAAATTGAGCATTTTCACATTTTCTTCAATCAATTATTGATAAACTTACATTATAAACTCAATGAAATGAGAAAGCGAAGACTAAATTTCCGGAAAATTTCAGATTCCTATCTCCTACCCTATATATAACAATTTTCAATCTCTATAACCAATATAATTTCCATAAATTTTCACATTTCACACTCATTATTTTCGATTTTCTACAACCCATTAAATTCAATCAGATATCGAAAAATCCATACCAGCTTTATTTTATAAAATAAATTTTCTAAAAATAACCAATAATAAAATTTAGGTATATTTCCAGTTCTTATTGAAATCAAAAATATTGCAGCTTCTTTTTCATCGAAGGGACAAATCCTCTATGGATGTCGGGGGTGAACCCGAAGGAGCGTCAACTGCTGAGGTTATTGGCGCCCTATTCCAACTTTTCAGATTACAATTTCTGACAAAAATTAATATGACGTAAATAACATTTTCATCTTCCAAGTTTTTATTGATCAACATGCTTGGATTGTAGAGCAGAGCATTTGACAAGAATATATTGGCACATAAGTCGCATAAAGGTAGATCTCTCACTTCGAACAAATGAACCAAAGTTAAAATTGCATGATTTTATCTAAGCCTATAGTTGAAGCAACCTGATCGCGTCTATTCCATGTCTTTCTAGATTTAAAGTTGAACGTAAGCTTCCTACACTTATACAAACCATTCCTCTTGTAATTAATCCATTAGCTTAGTTTTGATGTCTTGTGATATGATTTTAGTGTTTTTTTTTTAAATCCTCTCTAAACCATTACAGAAAGTGTTTATCCAATCTGGATCTCTAATTTATATAAATTTTTTTCATATATATTGAAACAAAAATTATTTCAATTGTCTACAAAAAGAGAGAGAAATTCAATAATACGAATGTTCGTGAATTTTTTCCAGTGTAGCAGTACAAATTTTAATTAAACCAAATATTCTATTTGGTTTAATTGTTAGTATTTATATATCGGTATATATGTATCTATATGTATGTATATATAATATAAAGGGAAATGGAAAATTTCATATATCGTCGCTTCATTGATTTTACTCTACTACTACAACTCAATAAACACATTTCCACACACAAGTAACAAATAAATGCAATAATAACAAAACAAAAGACCCTCTCAATAAATTAAACAAAAAATTTAATACAAGAGAGATAGATAGATGACTTATAAAAAGAGAGAACTATAAATAAACATATAGGTATAGATGAGGATAGAAAATAACTTGAAAGATTTTTCTTTGTGAAAAGATTTCCGCATCACCAAATTATCCTTAGAGACATTTTAAGATATAATCTGACAGTTATTATTTCAACAAATTTCTCTATGTCTATCTCTCTCTCTCTCTTTATTATAGATCGTCTAAAGTAGATTTTATAAAGTAAAAAGCTACAAATTCCCAAAGGAATTGAATACCCCTTATATACAATATTCTGTTATATTAATCAATTTTAATAACATTAAGCTTTATATGTATATTATATATACATATATGTATAGTAAACTGTGTTATTGGCTGGGTCATGTTATTTGAACCAACTGTATATTGCCTAAAGTACGGCATATTTTATAAAATTATTGTTTTAGCGAGTTGTGAATTACGTCAACGTTTTCCGCGTCACCTTGTACCATGTTTCTCAACAATCAAGCATTTGGATGAGCATGTCGTGCAAACTGATTCCACTAGAGATATGGCAAGAAGTGGCCTGCTCCATTACGCTGCTGTGGTCGAGGATGACATACAATTTGGCATTAGCAGACGTCCACTGTGTCGAATATTAGTGAATAACCTGAAGATGTTCCTCTACAAATTACAAATCATTCACCAACTGCTGCCTGCTGACCACAAAGAGAGGTTAACTTACTGCCATATTATGTTAGACTATATGATTTCGTATCCAGAATCAAAATATGAATCCAAGCCAATCTCCACTTGATTGATTTTATAGAACAACAGAATTTACGCTTTTGGATAGCACGGATAATCCACATGAAATGCACAAAGAGCTATTACAATTTTTCAAAGTAACTGTTTAGTGTGGCATTTGTAAGACGGGGCAACTGCTCACAAAGCTCAGGCAACGATGGAAATTTCGAAACACCAATTGTCAGGCTGTGTAATCTCCCGTTTTGGCGATTTGAACTAGTCGGCCAGATCGGCAGTTCTTACAACGCCAATCTTGCTTCTAAGGGGCTTTTCGAAATGTCGCATCACCATAA
The DNA here is from genome assembly GCA_037414775.1 of Zonitis immaculata. Taxonomy (NCBI): domain Eukaryota; kingdom Metazoa; phylum Arthropoda; class Insecta; order Coleoptera; family Meloidae; genus Zonitis; species Zonitis immaculata. The sequence goes on from JAZBGX010000020.1 coordinate 75,947, forward strand.
CAAGCCACAAAAGTCTTGAAAGCTATAATATTGAAGGAGCCAGATTATTGCGTAAAACGAGCACAACCCAAAATGGTGGTCATTGGGGACCGATATCGATTTTTTCGATTTAATGTCATCATTTCTACACCTCTAAATAAACTTTATATGTAAATATAGAGTCCATTTTCATTCAATTTCCAACAAAAAGGCAACCAACTCACATTATGACATTAGTGTTGTCCACGATAGCAAACATAAAATTTTGATAATCAAGTCAAATGGACTGCCCGGTATATGGCAAGTAAAGCCACTATAACTATAACGCTAATTCTTCTCGCAGTTGGCGGTGCATTGGAGAACGTAGCGCCATTATAGTGAGTGGAACAAGCTGTGCAGATCTATGCTCACGGAGTCGTCGCCAATTGCAAGGAGAAATACCGTGATACACTCGTTATATAGATTAAAGAAAATCATTCACCCTTCTCAACACCATTTATTAATAGACTAAAAGATGAAATTTCTCAAGTTACAATTATAATAATAGACTTCTTGTTTATTAACCGTATTGATAAGCGATTTTGTTATCATTTTAATTCTCAACAATCAATATAATAGTACTGAGTGGCATGAATCCATAATTGTTGTGTTACTATACCTAGTTACGTTAAATTTAATCCAAAAAAAAAAGAAAATCAAAAATTAAACGAGTCGTCTATAATTTCAAGCTTTATGGAAACAATAAAGCTTAACTACAATGAATAATAAAATAGAAAAAAAAGAACACAATTACTTTTCCAATATTTGTTTCCCAATTAACATGGAATTCGTTCAAATTCCAAATGAATTTCCGTTGAATGACTTATTCAAATAAGTAATCCCTATTCGGAATATTAACAATTATAATTTTTTTTTTTGACAATTATTGTATAATTAACAATGGAGAAAAACAAATAAAACAACACAAATACAATATATTTAAATTATTCCCATCAAATATTATTATAATGTTGTGTTGTTTTTTGGTATTTTATTGATTTTGTTTAGTTTCCTATGGCATGGAAAATATCAGATTTCGGCCACGCAGAGGGAAAACTTGCATGATAGTTGTTGGAAAATTTCGAGTGACGGCAACAAAAAAACAACAACAACCAGGTGGAGGATTTTAGAATTTCGTTAGAATTAAAATAACATATAGAATCAAATATATATATATATATAGAGGATTGGAAATTGTATAATAGATTGTAACAGCTGTCTTTTTTTTTCCTCTATCAATTGTCCAAAAATAGGGGATTTATTATCAATTTTATAATCGTAGAAAAGTAATAAATAATTAATGATTATATAGATTGAATTTCGTAATTTGAATAATATGTGGCAACTATTTAAATATAGATCGAGATTATTTGGAAAATTATTTCTCAACCAAAATAACGTTTCATCTCATATATTCTGTTTCAATGGTATTTTTAGACTGGTGATATTCAAAAATGATGGGATCCTATACGTTCACATTTTATTGGCTCAAATCCCAACAGTTTCAAACAGTATAGTCATTTGTAATTGCCAGTTTTGCCCATTATCATCAACATTGATTAGTTTTATTTGTAATCGATAATCAATTTGTTTATAATATTTTTGCGAATAAATTATTTATAAAATATATACATAGGTATGTTGTTTTATCATAATGCAAATATATCGAGATAATATTTTATGGTTTTACGAGCCGGCATTTTATTATAATTTTCCAGTTGTGCTAGAACTATGGATATGATAATTTCTGAATTCTACGATGAAGACGACAGTTTATCATCATCATCATCATCATCATTAATTGATGATTCATACGATATAAATTTCGGACGTAAAATACAACGTATTGGTAAAATATTTTCGTATACATTTTGGCGTACCGAAATCCATGGTGAAATATTTTGGAGTATACAAGGTAATAATCCAATAGATGGTAGTGGATGGATTTTAACCAAATATTTCGGTATATTCGAAATTAATTCGAAATGTTATCAACAAGAAATTATTCTACATCATCCAATTGATAAGAAAATTAAATTATTTTTCATGTCATCTTGTATTGATGGACAAAATTGTATAAAAATATCTAAAGATATTTTGCAATATTTTAAAGATGATCGGAATAATTTCAAATTCGAGTTTCGTTTATTGAAAATCAAAAAACGTAAACGAGCGATAGAAAATACAAAGCAAATATTATGAAATTATTATCGAGGATATGGAAACGATCCTATATTACGAATTGATTTTCCGATGATAGTTCGTCAATTATAAAGAAAATTATAATTGCGACCATTGACACGATACTATTTTGGGAAAATTGTTATCAATTATTATTGTTTAAATAATGATAATTTAGTGTTATTTATTATAACAATAACTCCTATATACAATAATAAATCATTGTGATTTTATAGGAAAATTGATAACATAAAATTTGGAAAATACTTCATAAGTTGTTGTTTCGTGTGGATTAATTATTGCCCTCTTGTACGTTGTTATTTTGTTCGAACACGCAGCTGAATTTTACAGTAAAACCATCTTTCTATTATCATTATCGCTATTTAACATAAAATTAAAATAATTTATTTGGAACATTGTTGTAACTGTACTGGAACATTTTACAAAATAAAATGGCTTATAACGGGACAGGTGTATTTTTTTCCCTATACTGGAAACAAAAAGGCGTTGGAAATTATTATGGCTAATAAATCATAATTACGGACAATTCGTCTTGTTAGCAACCAAAAAAAGTCTAGATTGTTTCAATTAAAATTTTCAATAAATTATAAGGACTTGGTTTTCCTTTTATATTGTCACTTGAACAAAAGAAAATTCGATGTACAACAGACAAGAAAAATTATTTATGGAACGATAAACATTGTTCAATTATCGATAATTCTATCAATTTCTTGTTATTCTGATTTCATAATATACTAAATAAATAGACCTATTTTTTTATTATTGTGAAATATAAAATGTCGGAGATTAATGGTTTTTTTTTTCTGAAACAAAAAGAAACACCATCGAAAAGGTCTTAGGCAATAGAGGATTTATTCATTTAGGAAATAAATCACAAAGACAACACAATATAGATTTGTTATCGTTTTCAAACTACAAAAGACAAGCTTTATTGGTATATTTATAGTTTATCCATCAATTAAATCGAATAAAATGTGTTGTTGGGGACTTGCAGTCAATTTTTTCAATTTCTTTGAAGAAATTATAATGCACGACCTCTTGCAAGCCAAACTATACAGACTGTGCCTCCCCAATGAGCAAAAATACGTATCAAGATTAATCTTCAATACGTTTCGACCGAAACGTATCGAAATACGTATTGAAGATGTATCGGAAACGTTTTCATTGATACGTATCAGCCGGAACGTTTCTGAAACGTGTTGCGTTTTCATCGAAACGTACTGAGCACCAATTTTTGCTCATTAGGTCAAATAAAAAGCACGTGTTTATATAGCATGAAATTCTGAGATAAAAAATCCTCTGACGTTTTTCGGTTTGGACCACTCCCAATCAGAGGTACGCTGAGCCGAATCGATCACGCTTTGGTTTGATCAATAACTGTTTTGGAGCATCAAAAGCCTTTGTTCCAGTACCGAACTACTTTCATATTAGAACTATTATTCAAAATTCCGAGCCTTAAATAGATTTTTTAGGGGCGTAGAATCACGCAAAACCCACAACCTCCGCAACGAGTATATGAGTGTGACAAAATATATCTCAGCACATATGCGAAGGAACAGAACTAATATAAAGAGTCTAAGATATTTATGACTAAAAATATCCGATTAGCACGTGCAAGAAAAAATAAACGACAGGAGGGGACCCGGAAGATGTCGAATATCACAAAACCTTAAGACTGGCAGAACTCAATAGGTTCAGATGGGCTATAGTGAGGCTATGGTACTACAAGAAGAAGGAGAAGATTTTGGATCAGTCCTCGTTATATGCGAAGATTCAGAACTTTGATTCCGTTCCGTGGGTGAACGTTAGATACTTAGTAGGCGCGTCATAATTTCTGCTGATGTAGTAACGTTGTGCTTTTGAAAAAAATTAACTATACATCAGATTTCTATATATAGTCGCTTCCAAATAACGAACGATTCTCAAATTTCGATTAATCAAAATTAATTGAACGCTCAAAAATTGTTGAAAAACCAAAAAAGGAATTATCGAAAAAATTTGACACGCTATAGAATCTTCAATTATATGTTTGTCCATATAACAAATTAGCATCATCGTTCAAAAAGCGAAACATTCTATATTATTCTATTCATATATTCAAGACTTGCCCCATGAGATTACCTGTTCGTGTAATCTCATCACGTTTATCCTTTACTTAAGAGAGACCCTATACACACTAACAAATTTATTAGTTATTATTATCAAGAATTGTATATATATTTTATATAGTTATATCTATATGTATATAGTTGGAAAGTCTAAAAGACGTTTTTATAGATAAATCCATATTTTTTGTTGTCGGGAGAAAATTTTTCTTCACCCTCTATAATAAAATAAAATCACTCTACCCCCTCAGACTACTATCGAGGATCAAGTCGTTCTTTTCAAATGAGAATGTTCATAATAGAGAGGTCGACCCCTCTATATGCACATATATACAACTATAGGATATTAAACAGCAAAACACATTCCCGTTTCAAGTGTGTATATCTACACGATGGACTCGATTGTACCGGTGCTCGTTCGTATAATAAATTCAACAACTATACACAATAAAATTCGCTTGCAACGAGTAAAATTGTGAATAGAATTTAACAAAAATTCCTTTTTTTTTGGTTTGTAGAAAACTAAAATTGTTATTCGTTGGAAAATTGGTATTTATATTGATTTACGTTTACGTTAAATATATTTAATAATGTAGAAGGAAGAAAATTAGTTTGGAAATGTGGAAAATTTGCTAAAAGAAAACTATGGTCATATGTTCGATATTCATTATTTAACAATTTATTGTGAATTCATATTTTTATATTTGTTGATTTGGTTACAGTTAACAAGAACATGTTAATTTATTATTAACAAATTTCGGTAAAGTAAATATCATATGATGATGATGATGATGTTGATGATGAATGATGTTTGTTTTATCTATTATCATCCAACCAAAAATTAGTAAATTTCGTTATCAGTAATAAAACAATTGATATATAATTATTTATACAAAAAAAAATTGGATATAACGTCATTGTATTTGAACAAAAAACAAAAAATGGTTATCACAAACATACAATTCGGCATATAATACTTTTAAAGTTGAATAAACAAATATAGAACAGAAGGAAATGCTATTTTTTTTTTCGTAATAAAGTGCTTGAAATAAACATAGAAGACAAAAAG
>JAZBGX010000021.1:0-26001 GCA_037414775.1 Zonitis immaculata
CATTTGAATATACTGAATAGTAAAAAAATTATGGACCGATTACAGATGACTGGGACACCCGGTATATCAGTTAGTTGATGATGATAATAATACCGAACATTATTGGACGACAAAAATTCAATAAAAAAAAACAAGACACAACAAGGAAAACGAAATAAATTATTAAGTATATTGTTTAAGTATTCGTTCTTATTGCAACTGGAGTATTTAAAATACGAACCTTGAGTTCTTCTAGCTTTATCTTCTACAGGATAACGATAAGTGTCCTTCATTGTAGTTATTGTATGTGCTGAACTATCATCTTCAATAAGATATTTATCTCTTAGTCTTGTAGGTTCTACCACATCTTCCAATATATAGTCGTTATCATTTTCTTTTTCTTTTTCAGTTTTTCCACATTCACAAGGTGATTGTTGAATTGTTTCGCCCATTTCCCTACTTTTAAACTGACAAAAATCAAAAATTTATATACCGATTGTAATACGTCAAGTGAATAGATGAATAAATCAATATTGTAACTAAGGGGACGTTTTGTCGATGAAAGCTGATTTGGAAACGATTTCGATTCTACAGGATATCACAATGTTGACCTACTCAGAATTTAGAATTATAATTTGATATTTCTATGAGTCTATGGATAAGTTGAAGGTGTTCCGACAAAGTGAAATAGATAATTATTTGTGGTTTGCTATCTCTCGAGCACATCTTTTGCCCGTTCATATCTTCTGTAATAATGTTATTATAGAAAAGAGCGAAAGAATTAGGATAGTATCGTAATATTGGAACATTATTTCCTACCCCAACTGTTTATAAAGGAGTATTATATATATTTATAGATTCAATGTAAGGGCCAAATATAGTTGAGTCGGACCCTGTCCTTTACAATTACAATGAATATTTTCCATTACAATTGTAAAAATTTTGAATTGTTTACATATGATCGATTAATTGAGTAAATTTACTGAACTTACTAGATACCTTATAACATGACTATGTAGTTACGAATGATTGAATAAAATTATAAATATGTATGTATGCAACACACTATGCTTCATAACATTGCTAGTTGTATATTACCAATATTGCATTTATATACACTTAGCACCGTCATATGGAGTTTTTGCAATTATAATAGCAATGGTAGTTGGGTGATTTATTTTTGTTTTTGAACCATTGAATTTATTAGTTGAACTATAATTGGTGTTCGGCAGCCTTATTGTGTCGAATCCGATCATGTTTACTTCAAACAAAAAAAACTAGTCGTTTGACTGAAAAGGCGCTATGTGTCAGATAAAGATAGAGTAATATATTTTAATCGTTTAATACAGGTCCGAATAGACTTCTATCTCTCTAAATATATAACGTCTATGATTCTGTTAATTTCTTAACCTCAATGTTTCATATGCAATTTTCGATTTATATTTTCAATTTAAAATGTGTTCTTGGCGAAAATATTTGTTGTGGTTTGCTCAAGAACATGTGGAATTTCGATTTGCGGTATTATCCTTTATTTAACTAAAAATAAATTTCAACTTGGTTAATTTCAGGAAATCGAATCTTTGTTATCGTTACTTAATATCGAGATGAAATATACAAATAAACCAAGTGAGGTGCTTTGAATTTTCTTTATTTCAAACAAATTTACTATAATAATTAATAATAATCTTGAATAAAGGCTCCATTTTGGATTGTGGAATTTTCATCAGAAGATGATGTCAAACGATTAGCAGATCGATCAGTATCGCTACGATTTTGTATGGAATTATGGGCACATGCTAAAGATATACAAAGTCTACACAATAAACTACAAATGTATCCAAAAAATTTGATGTCACCATATATGAAACTGGAGCAAAGTTTTAAAATTGAAGTCGAAACATTTTGTCGACATTTCACACAAAAAGAGAAAATCAAAAAACTAGAAGTATAAAATTCATTTATTTTCTGTAAAAACATTAAGTTAGTGATTTTTAATAGAGTTTTAGTTATCTACCAGTAGAAGGGCGTGTTGATTTAAAACAACCTGATGTGAAATTTCAGTATATAGAATATTACGGGATTATAGCGAATAATCCACCGGAAAAACCGTTTGATGTCTTCTTTGGTCGTTGGGTATTTTAATTTTCGATTAAATCAATATTTTTTTCCTTTTTGAATTGATTTATAGGTAGCCCAAGGTTTAAGACAGTTAATAAAAAAATTATCATTGAAAACAAGAAAATTCATCGGTAATACCAGTATGGATCCACAATTATCGTTGTTGATGGCAAATCAAGCGCAAATTAAAAATGGTGATATTGTTTTGGATCCTTTTGTTGGTTCTGGTTCGTTATTAGTAGCAGTAGCACAATTTGGTGGCTATGTTTTTGGTACCGATATTGATTATCTTATGTTGCATGCTAGAACGAGACCGTCACGAATAAAACAAAAAGTAACAATTCAATATTTACTGTTATTTATTTATATAAAAATTATTTTAGCAACGTGAAATTGATGAAAGTATTGCAGCGAATATGAAACAATACGGTTTAGAAGATCGTTATCTTGATGTACTTATTAATGATTTTGCTATGGTATTTTGGAGGGATAATTTCCAATTTGACTCAATTATAACAGATCGTACAATGTTCCATGCTTATTTTTTTCTACAATAATAATTCGCAATTTTTTAGCACCATATGGTATAAGAGAAGCAACCGAACGTATTGGCACAACTAAAGCAAATTACACAATCAGTGAACAACATTTAGCATCGCACATTCCAGCAAAAATTGATTATGGCATTTCGAATCTTTATAATGATCTTCTAAAATTTTCAGCAAAACACCTAAAAATTACGGGTAGATTAGTGTGTTGGTTTCCAGTTTTTAGGTATTTTCTTGTTTTTTTTTCTTCTAAATTTTATTCAATTAATCCGAAACAATTCCAATAGAGAAGATTATAATGAAGAAGGACTACCGACTCACCCTTGTTTAAAACTTGTTGCTAATAGCGAACAAATTTTGAATAAAACAACATCCCGTCGATTATTAACGTTTGAGAAAATCAAAAATTATAATTCAAACGAAAATGGTATCGACGAAAATCAGATAGTTGATTTTCGCGAAAAATATTATATGGCACGTGAGGAAACAAGAAAGGAACGACGGATGAAAGAAGCCAAAATTAGGGAAGAAAATCGACAAAAGAATAAATAAAAAACCGTAATTAATATTTTAGAGAGAAAAACGTTTATTTTTTCTTGATTTTTTTCTTCACTATTCGACCACCAATCGGACGATGATCACGATTTTGTGAATTCGTTTTGTCGCGACCTTTAAAATGTTTCGTATCTTTTTTGAAATGTTTAGTTTGATTATTTTGTTTATTATCGAGTTTTATTTTTTTGTTTTTGTAAAAATGTGGCGTTTTTGGTGGTCGTTTCATGCCACCACTCGAAGATTGCGTAAAAAGATCTAAAAAATAAAAAAAAAAACAGGAATTATTCGCTATTATTAAACAATCCAGTTGATTACAAGCCCAACCTTTATCAGGTTCTTCACCGACTTCTTCTTTGTAATATTCAGCATCATCATCTTCGACAATTGGTGTTTCATAATTTGCTTCTTTCGATGATTTTGCTAAAATAATATCAGTTTCCGATTTTTTCTGTTGCATACCTTTCAATGATTTCTCTTTCATTTCTTGTTTCAAATTTTCTTTAGCTTTTTTATTTTGTTCTTGGATTTTTTTACGTTTTTCTTTCAATTTCCTAGCAGCTTCACGACGTTTTTGTAATTCCAATTTTTCTTCTTCAGTTTTTTCAATTAAATCATGATACAAAACTTCACCATCTAATAAACCATCTTCAATTTTGATTAATTGTAATGTCAATCGTGGTCCTAATTCACTTAATTTAATCGATGATTTACCGGATTCGATATTACCGCGAGATTTCATTTGTTGTGGTAATGTTACTTGATTATTAGGATCATCTTCTGCTTCACTTTCGGACAATATTCCCGATCTAGAAATTTAATCCAAATTATTACTATTATCAAATAATTATTGTCGAATCTATACTTTGTTAAAAAATCGGCAATATCGTTACATCGACTCAAATTCGGTACCTTCCCTTGTATCACTTTCTTAACCCCTTTTGAAATACCAACTGGAATTACTTTGATATTATAATGACGGAAATCTATAAGTTTTGTAGCTGGATTATAATTAATTAAAATACATCGTCGAACTGTATTTAAATCGACCTAAAAATTCAATAGAAATTAAATGATTATCGTAACCGAAATAGATAGAAATATTACATTTGTTAAATTGATCGAAGGAAACATATTTTGGAACATTGATGCCATTAATTTCATATGTAAACCTTCACCACTAAAACTATTCAAAACAATCAATGGTGAATGTTTAAAAGCACCTTCAACAACTAGTTGCTTTTTTAAAGACGATATAACATCACGTGCCAATGAGAAATTATGTATTTTAAATGTTAATGTTGGGCCTCTTGGTAATCGACAAATTTTTAAATAAGCAGCCAATTCAGTACGTGAAAATATTGTTAAATGCGATACATGTAACAAACCAGCAATCGAAACGAAATCTTTAATAGTATTTTTTTTACGTTCCTAAAAAAATATATATTATTAAATAAAAAATTAGAATTAAATGAGGATTTTTTTTATACTTTTAGAGAAGATGCAGTAAATGGTTCCATAACTTTACGGAAATCTTTAGTTAATTCGAGTAGATGTCCACCACCTAATCCACGATGTATAACAAACGAATGGGGTGCTTGAGTGAATTCTTCCGGTTCACTAATTGCATTTCGATTATTCTTAACACAACGACCCTTCTTTCGACGTTTTCCCATAATTTTTTTTCAATATTCTCTATTAAAACACAAAACACGAGTTACTTAAGAAAAAGTTAGGTTATAATCGTGAATCATAAATATCTAGATAGCACTAGTATCGACAATCAAACTAGTAGATTTCTGTATCATTAAATATAGTGTTACAACGTACAGATGTCGCTAGTATCAATTTTACGTGGATGTATTTATCGTTTGTTTTTTAATTAGAATTAGTAAAAAAATAGCTTTCGCTAATCCTAAAAAAACGATATAATAATACCATGAATTTGTCTTTTTATTGCAAGAAGTTGTTAGGATGATGCCATTATAAGAAAGAAAAAATCCTGGATTGTTTCCAAAGAGCAGGAATTGAGATAATACAGAACAGCAAGAATTCGAAGATGTAAGTATAGATGGATTTCTTATTTATTTTTCAAGTTTTTGACATTTTTCCTTTTGGTTTGAGGATAGATGAATGATGAAGCCTTCAACCGAAGTCGTTGAGTTGGAAGGTTTTATTGTTGTCGACAGTAAACCAACGAAACTTCAAGCCTAGTGACTCTGATTGAAGATCACCTCACAATTAGTGGATCCAAAAATCCGGAATAATCTGTAACAATGGCTCCCAAAATAACCGACTTTTGGATGCTATCAAGACCATACACTTTGTTCTTGCAAAACCGACGTAGACCAAAAAACCATGCGATTATTTCAAAACAGGTATGTACAGTTGTACATATTTCTTGTATTCTATATTCTTAAATAACTGTTTGTTTGTTTTCTATGTGCTCATATTATGAATTTTTGAAAATGTATGTTTTTACAAATAATAAGTATACTGATGAGTTTCAGTCAGGCTAATAACTATAATGGTTACAATTATTCAGTATTAGATTGAGTTGCTCTAATATACTTGATATATAATTGATAAATATTTCCAAATTGGACAAAATCACGTTCGATTGAATGCAACAAATTAACAAACAAAACGCCTATATAACGTCAGTATTTTCCAATCAGTAAAACTTAAATTGTCGTAAAATTAATTCCAGTAATCGCTTTGTGATTGCTGGTAGAGCACTTTCAGAGAAAAAAATAAACATGTGGGACGCTTTTAGTCGAAATTATAATTATATTATCTATGAATCTGAAGGTAAAAATTGATTAGTTTTAGAAATATATTGAATTTCTTTCAAAAAAAATAATAAATTTTTTTTTCATTATCAGATCCTAGAATTAAAGATTGGGTAATTCTTCGGAACCCATTATATTTAGTTATTGGTATTTTATCTTATTTGGCATCAGTTTATTATATTTTCCCAAAGTTTATGGAAAATCGTAAACCGTACAGTTTGAAAACAACCATTTTCTTTTATAATATTTTCCAAATAATCGCTTGTATTTTTCTGCTTCACGGTGTAAGTATTTTATTGTTGGTGATAATTTTTTTAATTTATCTGAAATAAGATTATTGTAGGTAGCAACATCAGGTTGGACGAGCCATTATACGTTGGGCTGTGTACCCGTAGATTATTCAGATGATCCATTAGCTGTACGAATGTTACGTTATAATTATTATACATATTTATTGAAATGGATTGAAATAATTGAAACAATATTTTTTATTTTACGTAAAAAATATAATCAAGTATCGAAATTACATGTTTATCATCATGCTTCTACTGTATGCATATCATGGATTTCTGTTAAATATATTGCAGGTAAATTTTCTTCAAATGCTTTATAGAGCAATCTATATAGTAACAGTTATTTTTTTTTCGTCTAAAATTTAGGTGGGATGTTAACTTTTAGTATAATGCTGAATTCGTTTATTCATGTGATTATGTATACATATTATTTATTATCATCGTTGGGATCTGATTGGCAGAAAGTTTGCCAAAGATGGAAATCAACTGTGACATTAATGCAATTAATACAATTTTGTTTAATTATTATTCATGCTCTACCTGGCTTATCATCAACATGTCCGATTAACAAAATATTTTTCTTAATTTTTCTACCAAACATGATACTATTGTTTAATATGTTCGTCAATTTTTATCGAGCCAATTATTTGAAAAAATATAACACGCAAAAACAGTACAACAAAATGGACTAATTTGCACGATTTTTGTTAATTTTAAAATTGAAAAGAAAAACACAAGAATTTAGAGTCGATTTTCATCAAAACCATGCAACGGTTGTTCCATATAATTAAAAAAAAAGAATATACAAGCCGATACAAATAAAATTGCAATTGTGTTTTTTTTTTTTTGATATTGAATTTCTGATAAAGTTTGATTAAAGAAGTTTTTTCTGTAATTATTTTATGCGCTTCCAAAAATTCTTTTAAATTATTCGAAATAAAACAAAAACAAAATATTCATATCCACTTCTCTCTCATCATCTCCCTCTAACTCTCATTATTTACCTCTCCTTCACTCCCTCTTCATCTTCCACTCTCTCTACATCCCTCTCAGTCCCCCTCAACATATCTCACTCCTATTCATTATCCTTCATTTTGCCCTATTTACCTCTCTATCACTTTTTCTTGCTGATCTTATCTCTTTTTCTCTTTATTTTCGTTTCTTTCTATCTCCCTTCCTTATCTAACTCTCTCTTTCTCATTCTCTATCTTTTCCTCTGTCTCTCACTATTTTCCTTTCACTCGCTTTCTCTTCATATTTCTCTCTCTACATATCTCCCTTCTCCTTTCTCAAAATCAGCATATCTCTCTCATTCCCTCTTTCCCTGTCACAAAATTTTGCTTCACCCCTCCTTTACCACTCTCTGATGTATATCTACCACACTTTCTCCTCATTTCTCATTCCATATCTCTTTCTCCCATTTTCTATATCCCTATTTCTATTCGTTTATCTATCTTTCGTTCTCTCTCCTGGTACATTCTCAATTATTATAATAATTTCATCCATGTTGATTTCGAAAAACATAACCTCAACTGATGCAGACGTGTATATTTGCTATTTTCGCATGGACTCCTTTGTCTATTTCTTAAAAATTAAAATTACGAATTTAGAATGAAAAATTGACCTATTTCTGAAATTCAGACACGCCCGCCCTCAAATTCGACTTTTTGGTACAAACTGTTATATTCTAAAATCTTGATCCTTTCATAAACTCGTTCTCAAATTAATCTTTCGCGAGTTAATTTCGAATTTTTCGCTAAGCATACAATGTAAAATATGTATTTCGAATGATTTCTAAAAAGGTATCGGTTGCGATTTATGAACAAGACATGGGGCTATTGAAATAAAAATGTCTGAACTAATCTAGTTTGGTTTTATTAGCTATTTATGAAGCTTTAGCTTTTTGAACATAATTTTCTTGATAGAAATCATAAAACATCTTAAACAATATGGCAATATTCGACATACAAAGAATATAGTATCCTCGATTAACTGGACAAGTTGATGATAAAGCTGGTAAACCATAAATAATCAAAAATACAAATTGTATCAATTGTAATAATGTAATTTTCGGTTTCCATTGTTGACAAGCTTTCGCCCATTGAGGGCCCAATGATGAGAACAAATAATACGTATACATTAATATATGAACAAACGAATTGACAATTATGGCCAAAGTTATCATTCCACCTAAGAAAGAAAAAAACAAAAACTTGATATAATTGTTTTTTATGGAGATATTAATATTATTATACCAGCAGAGTATTTAATTCCTAACCATCCTAAAATTATGTTTGAACTGTGATGGTAAATATGCAAGTTTGAGGCTTGTTTATGTTTTTTACGTAAAATAAAGAATACGGTTTCTATTAATTCCATCCATTTCAATAGATATGTGTAATAACAATAATATAACATTCGTATTGCTAATGGATGGTTGGAATAGTCAGCTGGCTGGCAACCCCACGAATAATATGTTGTCCAGCCCGATGTTGCAATCTGAAAAAATATATATTCCAAATTTATTAATGAGAAATATATAGAAATTTAATAATAAATTGATACTTACACCGTAAATTATGATCATACAGACAACAATTTGGAATATATTATAATAAAAAATTATTGGTTTCAAACTGAACGGCTTCCGATTTTCCATAAACTTTGGTAAAACATAATAAACTAATGTTAGATAGAATGAGAGACCCATAAATAAATAAGTTGGGTCTCGGAAAAATACCCAATTTTTCACTCTAGGATCTAATAGAAAAATTGAATTTTTATTTAAACATTTGGCAAAAAAAAAATAACTTAATGTACCTGTAATTTCATTAAAGTAATAATCATAATTATTACTTAGAGCCTCCCACATTTTGATGTTTTCTCAAAAACTTTTGTTTTCTCTACCTTTACAAGGGACGTTTTACCAGCCACCACTGAATAGCTACTAAGAAAGAGGGCTTTTTTGATTAGTGTTTTTATTGTTTACAATGTTCAATTAAACGTGATTTTGTCGAATTTTTAGAATTGCTTATCAATTAATTTTAATTATTATTATAAGGAAAATATCGTTATTTTATTTCGACTAATTCAGGTTTCACACGCAACCATCGTGTGATTTGATCTCAAATAGAAGATAAATATTTTTTTCGATTTCCCAGTTGATTATTATTATCATGGAACTTTTTTCAATGAAACTATTATTGCTGAAACAATTGAAACTTCTCGACAAAGAATAAATCACAATCCTAGCTACTAATATAATTGGACGAAAACAAACAAAACTTTACACAAGGGTGTAGCACCTCGGTGAAAGTAAGAATTAGTATTTGGGGCCTCTCCACATAATTATTTGATAAGAGCTCCGAGTTATCGTTTCTCTAGAAGTGTGCCGATTGACGTAGTTTTTCTTTTAAATATGGCTAGGAAGTTTAAATTGTTTTTTATTTTTTATTCTCTAGTATTTATTTTTTAAGGAATATTTTGACATCTTCTATGCCTCAAAATACAATTTTTGTATCAATATTTACGTTTTCCAATAACTTTCAGGATTTGGACAGAGGTTTCAATTTTTGTTCTTATGGAGGAAGCCGGCCAACCATAACTGTTACTTTTGCTGTACTAATAACGTAAAAGGTTTTAATGCAAAAAATTAGAATAAGAACGTCCACGTTCGATTCAATATCGCCCAAAGATTGCTATACCATTTCAATTTTGAATTTCCGATTCTAGTCAATGGAAGTTTCTAAGCTAGATACGAATCAATTCGCACAAGAGACTCAGGTCTTTCGATCTAGGTCTAAATTCACTTGAACCACCTATTATTTTGGTATAGGAAATGTGAAGCGAATTGTGTACCTCAGTGGATCGTTAGTCTACATCAACGACCGTCCTGCTGTTTTTCCAAAATCTAGGTGCTGAATGTTATCACTTTAAAATACCAAATATTCTATCGATTCATCAATACGAACTTTGAAAGGGTTTTTTTTCGAGTGAAACCAAAAATATATTGAGAGGGAAAGTAGTCGACCCTAAAAAAATTATTCCCTCGGAATCTCCAAAAAACGATGACATAACTTTTTGCGCGGAGCTTGCGGTTTTGCATTTCTTTGGTGTCACTATGAGGACGGTCGTTTTCAAGTCACTGATTGTTGTTCGATGTAAGGTATCGGAGCATTGTGAAAAATATGTCCGACACTGTTTTTCTTCCGTTCGGTGGTCAACATTCTGGGTACCCAATCTTCTTTATGTGGAGTAGTCGCTGATGGTCCTTTGAATCTGACCTCAGCTAAATGTTTGATTTATTAATATGGAAAAAGTTTTCTAATGTCAAGATATCATAAAACTGCAGCAATTTCGAACTGAAATATCACTTTTTGTATTTAGATTGAAGTTTTAGTTTCTAATTAATTTAGGGATATTAGAGTGAAACAATAACAATTTTGTTAGATAATTTTATTGATAATATTTTCATCAGAGCAATAGCGGACATAACCATTACAATTTTTACATTGGGTTATCGTTTTTGCTATAGCATAAACTAATTATTTTTTTTTGTTCTGTTGGCAATGAATATTTACAATTTATAAAAGGAAAAAATAAGATTTAAATTAAATTTAAGTACGAAATTGTTGGATCAAGGCGTCGTCAAATTTTCCTTTATTAATTAATTACTTGAATTAAAAACTACAATAAAACTAAAAATAATTGAGAGTTATTTTATAATTTTTTCTTACTAAACAATTATTAATAATAAAATGAAACTCTAATTCCTATATAGAACTATTAAGTCACTTCATAGAAGTGGATAAGTTTTGTTTTGTTTAAATTCTTTTACTAATTTATGAAAATCTCTACAATTTTTAAATTCGTAACAAGAATACTTAACTTGCTTAATTATCATTTTGGGATAAATTCAGTATTAAGCGCTAATGAAAAAAATTGAATTAAATAGAATTCTAATATAACGAAAAAATACAAATAAAAAAGCTCTCTATTATTGGATAAAATCAGTTTTTGTATTTGTAATTTTCGTAAATTTATTGCAAGGTTAAAGATATGTATTTTAAAAAACGTGCTTTTTGTTGAATAATTTGAAGAGAAAAAAAAAATAGATTAAACAACGATACAATATTGAGACGGAATTATTTAGAAAACAATAAAACAGAGATTAGCATATCTATTAGGAAATATTTAAGGTAATTTCTACAATTTCTCAATTTTGTTCGTTAATTATAAATTACGCAAATATTATAAATAACTATACATAGGTATTTACAAGAGGAGTACAATATTATTCAATAAAAACAAACAATACTATAAGATTTCTCAATTACTTTAACAATATTGTGTTGATCTTCAATTTTATTGAAAAAATCGATACGATAAAAAAAAAATTAATAATCGAAAATAGAGATAATTGCAAAAAATCATCGAACAAGTGATTGTCGTTAATGTGAAACTATTTACATCAATAAACAATCGAATAAAGGGCTAATTCGTAATTTTATTTTACACAATCGCTTCAAAATTTCAATTATAATTCAGATATTTTGTGTAGATTTTGTTGAATTAAATAATTATTAGTATTTATTTAATATGGAAATTTGAAATGATGTCATCAATAATTGGAATTTCAAGAAACTTATTTACAAAGTTTTAAGGGACCAACACGTTGCAAGCGAAAAAGTATTGCTTTGAATACGCACTAAATATTACAATTTATTATTATTATTATTTTAAATATTTCAACTAATATACCGCAGTCATATTATAATTTTTTTCTTTTATTATTATATTAAAAGTAAAAAGTCCGTTCACTTTGGTCCGGAGTCATCAGTTTGCTTCTTCATATACTGATTGTTATTTAATTTTATTATTTTATTCTATTTCGCACAACTTTCCAAATCTGATCTTTTATTATAACGTAAATTACTCTTATTATTTCATTTTCAAAAAATTACATATATATCACAGACCTACAATATTTAGACTTTGTAAAAATAAAGGATTATGTTTTTTTTTCTGTGTGTATTTTCTTTTTTTTTATATAAAAAAATTGCAAATAATCGCTACAAATTAAATTAAAACAAAATTTGGAAATGGGAAGAACCATAATTCGATCCAATCATTTTTTGTATTCTCGCAACCTAACCAATAATAATTTATAGTTAAAAATAATGAAATATTAAAAAAAAAAAAATGAACAACAGGGCACTTTCACTGATTGATCGTTGAATAATAAAATCGATAAAAAGTCTCATAAATTTGTTCATGTTGAATTATTTACATAAAAAGAACTACAGTCCAATATAATGGTATTCCGAAGAATGTTAATGCAAGAGGGCCATGCTGGACGAGCTATCAGACCAATGGTCGGTAAATTTCATTTGGATGACTATTCTGGTTACTATCATTCTGTCTAGAGGCACATTGCTATAATTATAATAATAACAATTAGTTGATAAATTGATAATTTCGAATTTTTTTAATTTACTGCTTGTTTTTTCTCCCAAGTTTTCATGGCTGATTTGTATTTTTCGAATTCATGACACCAATCGGAATAGATTTTTTGATAATCGTTACTTTTAGATGGTGGCGAACAACGATGAGCATCAACTGTTACATTATAAGAACAAAGCAGTGAAGCACCCATCCAACAATCGTAACGACCAGCATCTGCTTCAGTTACAGCAATTATTACTAAACCATGCTCGGAAGTTTCAATATATTTATCCGGCCTAAAAATTTTCTAATATAAAGAAAATCTTACGTAGATAATTAAAGAATTCAATACCTATATTGTATTTTATAGCGGCCTTTTTCTTTTGAATAATGATACCAAGTGATTGTTTGTGTTGATAAAACAGCTGGCATTTTTAAGAAACAACCCAAATGTAAACTTTGACCCCATGTAACTATCATTTTCTTTTTTATTACACTACTATCGCAAACGTCCACTGTACTATTCGAAACGTCTTGAAGGAGCCTATTTTTGCAAATAAAAAAAAATATATTAAAAATCTAAATTATTTTTGTATTTATATTTTTATATACCCGGGTGAATATGGTTTGCAAATATTGGAATCTTTATCCCAACCACAATATGGATCATGTACACATCTTAAACAGTTATCATACCGTCTATTGCACATGACAAGATCAACTTGTTTAACTCGATAATCTGATGCAACAAACAAAGCTTTGTGTTCTTTAGAAATTTCCATTACTTGAATTGGTTCATTCGGTGTAACATCAAAAACATCTAAAAGAATTGACGATGTTCCATCACTATCACGTTGCCATTCAACAATTTTATGTACACGACCTTCATCTAAAAACAAAAATAATTATTACAAAAAATATTTTCATTATTATAAATTAATTATCATTACTAGTTCCGGCATAATAAACAGTATAATCTAATATAGCTCCACCAATGTCGACTTTAATTTTGTCAACAACAAGACGTGTGAAAAAGACGTCTCTTTTAAAAAATACGGGTTTCTCGTGTTCGTGCATTACAGCTAAATCCATCAAAGGATGTGATCTAATAAAATTCAAAACAGTATCTGGTAATGTTTCAGTATCATTAACACATGTTCCAGGTCGTGGTTCAGGTACTTTATTTGATAAAACTGGCAGCCATGCTGATGATGATGTTGCTTGTTCTTTGAATTTCCCATTAAAAGCCGCTTGAATATCGTCAACAGTAAAAGAACATATTGCTGAACCCATAAGGCCATTAGTTGATGTTGTGAAAGTGCCATAAAATTTCGTATCATCTCCTGGCACTTTATAGATGCTCTCTATAATAATAATAATAATAAAAAAAACATATAATGTATTGTTTCTTTTTTTTTAATGAAATATTAAAAAAATAGACTTACGTATTTCGTTGAAATAGAATGGAAATTCGCCGGGTATCGAACAATTTAATCTGGCTTTAAGGTAAGTCGCCCAATTTTGTGATAAAATATTTTTACCGCCTGTATCTTTCTTACATACTCGTGCTACTCTCGAATAGACACTTTTACCACAATTTATATATTCAACAGCTGTTTCTCTGAAGAAGAACAATACGTAATCACCAATGTCGAAGGAACCAACAAAATTCGGTTCTGAAAACACACACACACAAAAAAAAAGATTTATTTTCAACATCTTTCTATCTAAAAGACAGGAAAATCGTTATGTTTATTACTGTATATAGTAGCGGAAACTATATTGTTTTGATGATTTACACCATAGTATGTATTGAACCGAAGAAAAATATACTGTATATAGGAACATTGGTGTTTCACACAAAATTCATCGTTCCGTTTATTTAATCTTTATGCTTGTCATATAATTTGGGTTTATTTCCACATCGGCGAAACTAAAATGTCAAACACGGCTGCTTCATAGTAAGCTGGATAAAATAATAATGAAAGTTTTGAAGAGACCAAAGAATGGAAAAAATAAAAATAAAAATAGAAAATTCTACGATGCATATTAAAATTGGGTAATATGTAGAAAACTGAACACAATTATTAAAAGTGTTCTAAAAATGCGCTATATTGGATCTGTTTTTTTTTATTACACCCATTTTTTTTTTGCAATTTGGATAAATAGCAGTATATGATGAGGTGATAGAAATTTAAAGCATTCAACCACATTAACTGACCTTATCTTGAATATAATTTAAATTTAACTATTACCGTATATAATATCTTCAACAATGTAATTTGTTTATTTTCGTTCAAGTTTAGAGAAGAAAATAAAATTATTATTAAATTGAATTTCAAATTTCTATTTGCGAACAAATCAATTCTAGAACTGGATCTCGCATTTCTCAGATTTTAATTATGGGAAAATTATAATATATAGTTTTTAATTTTACAAAAAGAACCAAAAACGTCCAATTATCAAAAAGATGCCTTATGGATAGGTGATTGTTTGCTTATGCTACGAGGGTTAATACAAAAACACAATATTTATTAAATAAAATATAACTCATTTTCGTACTACTCTAAAGCATGAATTTTTAGAAGAAACGTTCTATTATATTGACTCCCCAAAATCCTTTTTCAGTTGTTGTCTTCTCCTCAAGCCGGGGAAAAAATAGTGGCTGGGAGTTAGATTTAGAAAATAGGATGGATGTTCAAGTAATACGAAATCTGCTTCTCGAATGGAAGTCATCGCAACGTCGGCTCTGTATGTGGTTGCGTTGTCCTGGTGAGACAGCACTCGAGCTCGCGGTTTGCTTCGTCTATTTTCCTCCATAGCTTCCCGCAATCTCCTTACTTGGTTAACACAGTAAGAATCTGTAATCTGGTTATCTTTTCCGGTTATCATCGACTTTTGTTCAGTCTCAGGATCGCAGTGATAGCCCCAGATCTCATCCACTTCTATTTCGACTCGTTTCGTTTTTTGTACTCAACGTGCGAACACCTCCTTGTTTATCTGAAGTTCGTCGCTGAAGATCTTTCAAAAACTATCGTATAAGATCTCTGTGACCTCACCAAAATGTCGATCAGATCTCAGACTTTTTTCTTGCATTTAAGCTGTAGTGGGACGTGGATGGTGATGGTCGTCTTACGTGATGCTATCGTTTTCTGTAGAGTTTTTGCAGAGCTTAAGCCCCTTACACCAGCATGGCGAGACAGTTCTTCAATGCCGTGTGTCTTTTGAGGATATTTTTTTGAGCAGAAGCATGTGATGACTGCTCCATTTTCGTGCTAACTCTTAAACTGTTCGTAATTAAATGAATGTAGTTCCAAAATATGACCTGTAACTGGTGAAGCTTGCTATCCGATTTTTTTCAAAAACTTTATGACCACCAGAAAGATCCGATCATCCTTACTTTTCAATCAGCCCTCGTACGTATATCACAATTTTATTTAAATTCTGTTAAAAAATTTGAATAAAATTGTATGATTTTCCGTTGTCATTTTTTTTTTTCGTTGGATTAAACAATAGCTAAATAAAAATTGTAAATTGTGATCGTTTGGCCGGAAAAGGTGCAATTGAGTCACATTAAACTGTCAACTGTTGTCGATAAAACTGACTTTCAGTGCCGTTTAATGAAATTGTACGTCTATATAAAAAAATATATATACATATAGAAATAATACATGTGGGAAAATAGAATAATAAAGATTTTAGTTTGTGTTGACTGTGCATTTCGAAGTTTTTAAACAACTAAAGCAGCGTGTAATGATGAAAAAAATCGAATTGTATTATTGAAATTTATTGTCTTGAACATAATAAAATTGTATTTGAAATGATTCCACCTGAAATTCAACATCTAACTTGATGTTAATTTTTGGTCGTTCAGTTTAATCTAAAAGGTCGATTTACATTTTTATAAGTCGCCTTGTAACCATCGAAATTTGCATAAAAAATAGAAATATATACCATAGCTATAAGTATATTGTTGGTGAACTTTTGAAATATTTAACTTAACTCAATTGTATTTTATACATAAAAATCTCGGACTAAAAGGATAATATGTATGTAAATTTATAGAATGGGAGGAATGGAAATTAGAAAATTATGAAACAAGTTTGCTAAGTAACAAGATTAGACAGACAATATAGTGTACCCAGTCACCTGTTGTTTTTGGTATAACAATTTAATTTCATAAAATTCTTAATGTGCGACTAATTGAAATAATATTTTCCTATTCGTAAATTGAGACTTGAGCAGAATTTTACGGTATTACTGAACAATTATAAAGTTTTGTTGTTAAATTTCAAGAACTCCATTATTTTTATTGGGAAGTTGTATTAAGTTAATCTTTTCAAATAGTATAAATGCTGGAAAAACGATAATACAAGATATGATTTCAGTGTAAAAATGTAAAGAAATCAGAACACTTATGAAAAATAAAATAAAATAAATTTAATCATCACAACTGTAATCTCTGAAACTCTCTCAATCTTCCATTTTCAGCTGCTTTGACTTTCTGATGATACCAAAGTGGTAAAGAAAATAATTTCAATTAAGTCCGGATTCTATTAACATCGCCTAATCAAGTTTTTATTTCGAATGATAATAAATTCTGGAAATTTTCAACTTGGATGATCGATTTATTATCAAAGGGGTGTGCCTTGGTTATAATATTACGATAAATTAACAAAATTCAAAGAGTATAGCAGGATATAAGAATGGGTCGGATGCCCTTTGGTAAAGTTAGATCGATATTTCTACTTTAATATCACCTTATTAAGAAAAACTCATTGAAAACTGGTTTTCCCAAAAAAATTGAAAAATCTAATTTTCGAATATAAGTTTTTTTTCTCTTTGTTTTGAGTCATCGGAGTAATCAATTTAGCTTTCTGGTGTATCTCGGCTCATGTGAAAAAATCATAAAAATTTGTTTTCTTCTTATTGCGGTCTCCTTCCGAATGTTGGCGATCCAAATAGCAATTATAGCTTTGGAAAATGCAGCACGAAAGACCAACGCATCAGGTCTTTTAGTAATAAGTTCTAGCGTCTCCTTACTGATCTTTTACTCTGCACTCTACTATCTTTTATGAGTTGAAGGAATCTTTCACCTCTCAAGACATGACCCAGACGAAGTTTAACAGTTGGAGTACTCCGCCGTTGGTGACCCTTTGTATCGAAGACCTATTCTTTTTTTCTGTCTGTGGGTCCATTGTCCAACAACTTCGCATGCAAAGTGTAAGACAGAGAACATGTAACATTTGACCAAAAAGAAAAGTTCGCATGCTCATGAGATTTTTCCTCGCTTGATCAATTAGGTAGTATTTCTTTTCTTTTTTTTTTTAGTCAGTAGACATTACGATAAAAATATCAAACTAACTTTCGCGAGGAGCATCCGACTCATGCTTATCCAGCTCTTTGATTATATTTACAATTAAATCTGATATTGTGCGAAAAACCGTTTCTAATTAAATAAAATGGATTTGTTTGTATTGTAATTGATTCTAAGTTAAACAATTTTGTTATAGAATAATAATTACGAAAAATCAACTGTCAATCGATCATTCTTTCTTTCTTTCTACGTATATAGAAATGGGTTTTCTCTGTAGAATATACCCATTGGTAATTTGATCTTTCTGAAATTTTTATAAAAAATAAATTGTTTCCGACATAATTTAAACATCACAAAAATTCTATTTTATTAGAAATGAAATTTCCCAATCAATTCTCATTAAAATCAAATACTTTTTATTTTGATAACACAAAGCAATACGACCGTTTCAAGTAAGTTACACATACAGTAAAACGTAAATTCACAAATCCAATTATCAATAATCGCTATTATTATGGATGACAAGTGATAATTAGATTGTAAAATTTAGTAGCTCTCGTATAGTGAACTAGAAATAAAGGGGGATGGTTTCATATAATTATATCCCCAAATATATCGTGGTCATGGGAACCAGGCAGGTGGAGATTAGAATGGTGACAGTAATAGGTAATAGGATACTCAAAGGTGTTTCCGCTTGTTGGTTCTTACCTATCAAACTTGATTATAACATGCATGATTACAGTTTGAAATATCTAGTTGCTTTAAATTTTCAATTGATATATAATTAATAATTGTCTAGAATTCTTTCTCTATAGTAGATTGTTTAATGATAGAATTGATGGTAGATGATGATGATAATGATGATCAAAGAAATGTTTGAAAAACGTCTATACCTATATATAGTCCCTTCAATGAACGAACGGAATGAAAGTTGGGTGGTTGAGATATACGTCCTTCTCTCTACCCCGTTTTAATTATCTCGACTTCGCACATGCTTTTGTTTGATAATGCCATTTCTACGAAAAGGCATTGGGAATTGCTATCTCCTTTACAAGAGAAGAGTGAATTCCGACTAGTCCTTGAACACTAATAAAGATCGACTTCAGTTATCCATCCGAATTAACACTGAACTTTATAGGAAACGATCACGCTTATCATATTTCACTATCTAGCTAAATAAAGTATGCGAGTCAACAAATACGACGAAATCAAGAAAATTAACAAAATCTCTTAAATTTCAATTTTTATTAATGTTGTAAGGCCTAAAAAAAGATTTTTAATAAAAAAAAGTTTTTCCGACTATAGTCGCCAATAATAAAACTGGGCAATATTTATGGTGTTGTTGCATTTAACGATGATGATGATGATGACGATGATAATGATATTTTTGCCCTCAACATATAAGTTTATAGTATATAACGATGCGGTCAACCAAATTACTATATTATAAGAATATAAGTTTTTGAAGGGTGAGAATTTTCGTTATATAGCGTTATATATATATGAAATTCCTTTACTGACTTGATGGTAAATTACTTGGGTGAACTGCTTTAGTGGTAATGGTTTGGAAAAAGTTAGGCAGTAGAGAAGATGGAATATTAAATTAAGTCCACAACTAGTTAAAGTTGAAGATTTAAGAAGTCTGTTGATGTAAGATATGAATTGCAATTTGTCATGAAGAGACTCTATATATGTATATGTTTTACTAAAAACTAGGAAATATGGTTTTAGTTAACAAAAAAAAAGCTAATAATAATAATTCAAAATGTTTGAATATTTTATGACTTAAACTGAAATATTTCCGAATTCAGTAGAGTTTCGTTTTGATCGCTGAAACATGTATTTGTCTTCTAGAGCTATGTACATAGTTTTACCTTTTTTTTTTTTAGAGAAATTTTCAGGGGTGACTTTGATTGTAAGTATAAGAAATTCGAAATCAACTTGTTTTGTTCAGAGAATAATGGGGTTGAAATTCTATAATTTAAACAAATTACATTGTTCGAGCTGTAAAAGATGTGGAAATCGAGATATAGAAAACTGAAATTTAGTCTCTAGTTTAATTATCTTCATTCATAGTAATAAATTAATTTAACTTGTACGATAAAAACAAAATCTCAAATTAATTGAAATTTATTGAACGGAATGTGATTATTTTTTAATGTTTTCAATAAAATCGAATTTTTTTCCTAATTACATGATATTTTTAGTATTTTTCATTTCCAAATCTACCGAAAAATTGCTTCAGTACATATATTGATTTCTAATTTGGTGATGCCAATTGTCTAGAGTCTAGAATTGAGTTGAGAAAAAAAAATTAGAAATGGCATTGTCAATAATGGAGTAGATATTAGTCTTTTTTTTCTTTCGGCTTTCCAAAATCTTCATCAAATAGAAAAAACAAAAGCAAAATTTCCACAGTTAAGTAGGAAAATCGTACTTAAATTAAATATTTATCCGGACAAATTCAGCAGAATCAAATTTGATTTATTCCCGATGATACATATACATACATGTGGGATTGTTTGCCTTTAGTTTTAAAAGCACATTCGATAAATAAAGAAAAAAAACCATTATAAATACTTACTATCAAGCCATTTCGAATCGTATTTGACCGTTCGTTTGTAACTAAATTCTTTTCTACCAGTTGTTAGATTGTAAAGATCCGTACGGAAGATGACAGTATCGGCTTTTGTGAATTCAGCATTAGTTCCAGAATAAAGTCCAGGTAAATCACCGGGATTGCCTTTCTCTACCCAAACGGCTGTTGAGTTGTCAGCAGGATCATATGGACATTTTGCTATACCCATACCAATACCTGGTACGAATGTATTACGACTCAAATGTGTTAAATTTGCCTAGAAAAAAAAAACATTTTAAAAATTTTGGTCATTAATTTTCCATGTTGTATTGTTATAATGCTGATTTAGTACAATATATACACAATATAATAAATAGATAATATAAGTAACTATCTCTTTTCAACTGAGTGCGTTAATTCATGTTGAAATTTATCAGAGATTCAGCGGAATATTTAGATACACATGCACAGACAATTATGTTTGGAAGATATCCATTTCGAATGTAAATCGTGTGTTTAAAGCGTTATCTTCTGCACGAGTTCATCCAGGGAACATTCAGAAATCTTCAACGTTACAGACATATTAATTGAAGTTTTCGAATAGAAGAGGGAGTGCACTTGAAATCGGAAAGCATCATCATTTAGGGATTTTCTGTTATTAAATTTTCAATGAGATAACTATAACACTGTTTGGTAAAAGAGCGAAAAGTAAATATATATATATATATACCGCACCGATAAAGCTTAATAGGAATACTAATTGAAATGAACATACCAAATATTATTACAAAGTTTTATTTTTTTTCGATAGTAAAAGGAAAATTTGTATAATTCAGAAGACAATTTTAAATCATCACTGTCGATTTACATTCACTAGTCTATCTATACATACATATATTGGGATAATATTGTACAGTTGCAGGAATTTGAACGCAAATGGAAAATCGATGTGATTGTTAGAAGGCGAGCATCGGTAATGCAAATGTGAATATTTAATGCCATATACAACACACGAGAAATAAGTTTGCACATATACCAAGACTAGGTGTGAGGGTGGCGAAACAGAACGGTAACAACAACAACAACAAAGAACGTCTTATCGCATTTTGCAGGAATATTTCAACTGCACTTATATTTCCTATTTCCAACATACTTTTTTTTACTAATTCGATTTTTGAAAGTATACAGGATGGACATTATTCAAATTCGAATTATATAGAAATCACGTAATCTATCATGGACTGTCTTTGGCAAACAAGTACATAGAATATATAATTTTTTCACAAGATTATATAGGTCAGACTCTTGGCTAAATGCCTTTATAATAAATTTCTTGCATGGGAAAAGATTTCTTTAGTGCCAGACGATGGCACGCCCATAAATATTTTTTCCAAACATTTTATTTTTCATTGATAAGGTCAAATCTCGATTGCGTTTCGAACATTTGGACAGGTGCTGTGAGACTTTTAATGTTCGCAGATAAAATTCATCCAGAACTAAACAATCTTACGGTTCCAGTTCTCCTTTTGCGGATATCTAGAACGCATAACAAAAAAAGTTGAAAAGTAGTTTTTATATTGACACATGCGCATAGACCTGTTCTGAACAAATGGACGTCCTGTATATGTGGGAGGACGACAACATAACAGATTGACGATTAAAATAGAGCTATGCTTGACTTGTATTAATGATAATATTATAGACGAAGTAACTCGAGTAGATAATGTTCTAAAATTAAGTTTGTTTAATACAAAATTTAATATTTACTTTGCTTCATCTTGCTTCTCTATATCTATATATATATCTATATATATGAAAGATAAAAGGTAAATGATAAAGGTTGTCTTGTATAGCTCGATCTTAATTGATTATAGTGGTTTATGGCAATTACTAAGCCTTATCATCTTTATAAAGCTATTAATCGTTTTAAATAAAAACAAAAATTATTGAATTTTATAAATTTATGAAATAAGTGAATTTTGATGTTTAGGAAAATTAATTGAAGATAAATCATTTATATAGAATTGAATTATAAATTGTCTGTCGATTTAGTTTCGATTTCCAACTGGAACTTTCCATAACTACATAACCGCCGTCTTTATATAAATGTAATCAATCATTGAAACGAAACGACTGTTATATAATAAATTCAATATATTAATAAATATTTGATGATATAAATAATTACTTACATTAAGTACCCAATCTTTTGGATTGTGGGCATTGGTCCCGCAAATATATAATCGATTTCCATCACCCATAGCTTGTATAACTCTGATGTGGTTGCGGCAATCGAAATGCTGGAAAAAATAAATAATAATGAACGTGAAATTAATTTAAAACCTAATCAAATTTAACATAAATTTTCCAATATAAATACTATTCCATTATCATATCAATTTTCTATATTAGATTTGAACGTCAATGCAATTCAATAAATTGACGCATATTTGTAATAAGATCGTCAATTTATAAATATAGCCGTAAAAATTTTTCATTACATATATCTTTATATTGAACCCAAATAAAAATCTCTTTTTGAATCGATCTCGAATCATACGGTATATAAAATGGTGTTGTTAGAATTTATACTGGTCAGCAAGTCTCTGGCGGTTATATTGCTAGAAAATAACACACCAATTTTTAAGAGAGAGACCAATCGAGCGATTGAGTATGTTCTTTTTTTTTGTATTTTGTTAGAGAAACTTTTACTGTTATATATATAAGAAGTTGTTCCCACGAGAGATCGATAGTCAACTTGTATTTCCGTGGTTGGGGGGAGTTTAACAGCTATTGTGAGTCGATATCGAAATGGTATAGCATTTTTTACTATATATCTATAAATGGAACTTATTCAATTTCGATCAATCGATTCTAAATTATCATTTGGAAATCGTGAAATATCAATCCATCAATAAATTGATCAAATAATCCATCAACAACCATATCCAATATCTATTCGTTAATTTACCATTTTAAACTTTTACTTGTTTAGGGAAGCAAAAAGCACTCTCGTGAAAGCACCTTAGCTATATATTCAGATGTTGATATAGGCTTTTCTAATCACACATCTATGACCATTTCGTTTGTGCAACACAATTTCATCAAACAAAAAAGAAAAAAAAAAGGTCTCTCCAAGTTTGGAGAAGCTGCCGCATCCTTTCTCCTGAAAGGTTTGCTAGAGACTATTATCAAGTTGGATCACGTTCTGCATTTAAACTACTGCACACTTTGAGTGCTGTTAGCGTCACCGACAACAAACATCTATTAACTGAGTTACAATATTGATCTTTTAACAACAATAGGTCTACTGTTTTATTCATTTTCTTTATTATTATTTTTTTTTAAGCTGAAGAGCGATTCATTTGAAACTGTTGGTTATATGAGACGACTTCCTTTTAAAGGAATAGACGAGTTCGAAAATTGAGTATTTTTTCCTCTTAAGTGTTTTATGTTACACGTATAATCGCTACAAATAGAAAAAAAGAACCAGTGGAAGAAACTTACAAAGGCCTACAGCATTATCATATTTATATGATACTATCTCACCAATATAATAAAAAAGTGTTTGCTATCTTTATTTAGCTCACGGGTTTTTGATTCAATACAAGACGAAAGTTAATAATTTTACCATTAATAAAACAAGAAGCATCCGAAATTCCATAAAACTAACATGACAAAGTTTCTGACTGGCAAGGCTCAGCGGTTGAGTGTTCTCAAATTATTTTTCTTTAAGAAAAGGCCAGAAACTTGCTTAAATCTTTATTGCCTCACCACCTGTCGACCTATGATCTCACTAATTGATTTTTCTAATTGCAACCTTCTGTTAATGAATAGTCGATTGTACAATTAAACATTATTTTGATGGTTATGATTTTTGCCTCAATGTTATATGATCAATTGTATTTCCTGTATATATCTAGTTGCGAAGAGTTATATTGCCGTCGTAACGTTCGAAAGTGGGTGGAGTTCTCTGAAGTTCGGAGTTTCAGCTATAAAACGACAATAATCTTTTATAGTAAATGACCGAGATTCGACAATATTGCTTCGATGAGCAGATTCGATTAGTGTATTATAGATTTGTTTTTATTGTTCAAGTTTTTTTTCTTTACGTTCGCTCGAACATATAGTTCGTGTTCAAATTCGCTTATAATACTATATGTATAGAAATTGTATTTTAGTTGTACGAATTATTGTAAAGGAGAACATTCCGACTTTTGGGTCCATTAAACTTTTGGCATCTAATTTAATCTCACACGAACGGGAATTCTGAACATGAAAAGTTATCCAGTTATCCACTTGTTCTATAAATTTGACTTTGTAACGTGACAGTTTTACATACGGCCTGTTTTATATTCTATATTTATAACATAACTATATATGTATATATAAAAATAAAACCGCATCGTACGAATATTGTACAATTTAGAAAATTATATAGAGTTATCATTTATTAAATCGACTCTGATTCATAATCATCTCATATTTTTGATCTCAACTTACGATTAGTGCTATTCAAAGAATACATCGATGGGATCAATGCAATTTTTCAATTTACATTTGCAATACTCTAAAGCTTATAGTTTAATGGATAGAAAAAAAAACCGGCAATTTAGAGTTCAATGTGGTTGCATGCGTCATTTAATTAACCTCGTTGAAAATTTTTTTTGTGACTATACCACATAGTAGTAATGATGTATTTTTTTATAATCCACCTGGCCCATTTAACTTTCCGAATGAAAAGCAAAACCATAAATCTAAACAGAGTAAATATATAAATTGCGAAATGACCATGGTACAAACAAGCTGACGATTTACGGCTTTATTCTAAGCCTCTGTGTTAAAACGTTAACCAAGATGATACAAAAAAGAAAAAAAAAAACTCTCCTACTATTATAGAATTAATCTTACCCCATTTTATCTCAACACTTTTTTATATATTTTCCATTTACAGTTTCTATGTTACAATTTGGCATTCTAGTTTTTTCCTATACATATATCCTCAATATTTGTATAAGGCAAATAAAAAGAAAAGAGGAGGCGAGTATAGGTTCGGGTTTCTATTTTTTCATGTCTTATATAGACTTCGTAAATCTTTCAGCTTACTTTCAGAACGAAAATATAGATCGCTGTACGATAATTTCATAACTATATTTTTTTCTGTTGGAGTAATACATTTTATCCTTTTAATTCTAAGGATTTGTGTGAAAAAAAAACTATAAGGGTTATTCAGTTTTTTCTTTACATAATAAATAAAAAAAAGCTAATAGGGGAAATATGAGTTGGAACTTCGCTAAAAAGCTCATTCTTATAATTGGTAAGCGAAAAGCTTTTAACTAAATAATTTAAAATTCTATAATTCTATTAACAAATTACATAT
>JAZBGX010000021.1:26078-44904 GCA_037414775.1 Zonitis immaculata
ATATTTAAGTTCTTTTGAATTAATTATACAATTTAGTCTACTTTAAAATCATATCTATATAGAATTAATTCAATTCATTATAAATTGGTACAATTTCCCATCGTAAAATTTATTAAACAATAAGTGAATTTATTCCATTGACTGATATTGTAATAGTGATGTTAACAAAGTTTAATTAGGCCTTTTGTTTTCCCAGGTCTATTTATTCGAAATTTCCAGTTGCGAAATTTTTTTTTTCCTAGTACTGCTCATCCAGAAAAAAACACCTTTGTGTGATGCAACACAATTAAAAAAAAAAAAATCTAATAATATTTCCATTGAGCTTTAAAGTAATGAAACCTTTAGAAGATTTTCGTATTTTCTGGAATAAACTGTGAATAATAAACTAAGAAATTTTGTAAACCAGTGTGTTCTTTCTATTTCCGGCAAATTGTATTCCAAATTAGTTCCGTAATTTCAATTAATCGGGAATCGGATTCCAATAATTGAAATTTGATTGTATTGAGTTTCTCAATCATTAAAAATCAATACATCAATTTTTTTAGTGTTTTATAATTTCGATTGATAATGAAGGTCCAAAAAAAAGCTAATTAAATTTTCCATGTGATTCGAAAGTTCTTGATATCAATAATAATTTAGAAAATATACAATCTCGCTATCAACTAATAGAGTGCTTGTCGTAACTTTATAATTGTATCAATGCCATTTTAATATGTTAGAATCAACTATTGCAATTAATTTTCAAAAGTTAAATCTGAAATGTAATAAATAATAATTAAGATTAAAGAGGGCGAGACAGAGAGACAGAGAAAGAGAAAGTTATATAGCGATGAATAGAAAACCACGACGCAAAGTAAACAGTTTTCAAGAGAGGAGAGGATCGTTTTTCCAATTACAACCATTAACTGTATGGTACTTTAGCTAATTGTAAAAGCGGAAATATGTATAATCGTTATTTGATATTGCATTTTAATTACAAGTGATAAATGACAGCGAGCGATTTTGAATGTTACGTTTTCGGCTTATACATACGGGGAGTGATGCAAAAGTAATGATGATCGATATGATACAGAAAGTTTATTAGATAAAATATGATTTATTTTTCAATGTAGTCTAAAGTACGATTTCTTTTTAGAGAAAAATCTTTATTTTGATTTTCCAAAAATGCTTCTAGAGTGGCCATCACATCGCTATTGTCTTCAAATGTCTCACCCCTAAGGTTGTTCTTAAGACGGGGAAAGAGATATTCGCTAGGCAAAAAGTATGAGTTTTGAGGTAAATTCGTGACCCGCTCACTCTTCCAGACAATCCACCATAACTAATCTCTCAAAACCCCTTAAAATCGACACCATAACCTTTTGCGTGGAGCTCGTGGCTTTTAATTTGTTCAGTGTCAGTGAATTTCCAAGTCATCGATTGTAGTTTAGTTTTAGGATTGAAGCAATGGATCCATGTCTTGTCCATTGTCATTTTTCTTTTGTTCATCGGTTACCATTCTGGGTACCAAATGTCCGGACACCTGCTTCATGTGAAGGTCGTCCTTGCGGATACTCTGAATAATGCCGTATATGTCCTCAGCTAATTGTCTGATGGTCACTTATCGGTCTCCTAAAATTAAATCTTCAAATTTTCGCCGAAGTGTGACGTATTGCACGATGCTCGTCTTCTTTGGATGTTCTGTTCAGCTTAAACTCCTACCAGCAAGCAATAATGTAGAATTAAGAATTTTCTCTCTCCAACAAATGTAAAATCTTTTATCTCATCAAGAATCGGATAAAGATAGTAAATATTTTGAATATTTCTATTTTTTTTATACACTAATGCTCCAGTACCACCAACATGGTTGCATACAAGCTATTCCTAGTAGGATAGGTAGGTGTAATCGGAGGGGCAAAAGCACTTGAGGTCGTGCCTCACGTTTATGGGCAGGGAGGGGCACATGATTTAAAAAAAAATACCATCAAGCTTATTTTGTAAAGCATCTAACTGGACCTTTAGCAATGTGACACAGAAATTACTAAAAACCAAATTACTATTTAACGACAAGCCATTTGGAAAATTTGTTGAGAAATTGCCCATTAAAATTTCATTTAATAATTCTACATATAAACATATAAGTATAATGATACAAATCATTTATGTTGCGAATACGCACAAATTTAATTGCAAATATCCATAAAATACGAGTAATAATTATAAATAACGAACTGAGATTATTTCTCTTCTAGATAGCACTTGGATCGATTAAATGTCGCTATACAATTACCAAACATCATCTTCCATTTACTTTACATTAAACGATTCGTGACGTTGAATTCCTGTCATATAAATCGTATTTTATACTGCATTTGGGAATGGAACGCAGGTGCAACTATAATCTAAAAAAGGGGTATAGGAGATAAAAAAAAAAATTATTCCCATTTGTCAAAAACTATTTGGCAAATATGTGAAATTTACTCAATTTCTTTTGTATTCGCCAATCATTGCGCTCGTTGATTGGAAATTATTGACGAATTTCGAGAACGAAGTCAAGGATAATGTGAATTGAAGCAGTTGTAGGGAAAGCCTCATGGATTACCTTACGATCCGTGAAACTGTTCAACGAATGAAAAATCGCTTAATACGGATCGAATCAGACAATTTTTAACATTACGATATAAATATACATATATGGGGAATATAACATTGATTTGTAGCAGTTATGTGAGTTTATTATTCTGGAAAATTATTCTAATTTTATTTTTTTGGGGAGCTAATTTGGGAAATTAATACGTTTTGTTTTTCCAGTCCCTTTTCTATCAATATTTCATGAAATATTCAGGGTTATATTATTAGCAAATGTTTGCATTTAAATTATTTTCAACAAACTTATTAATAAGGTTTGTTGATTATAAGGTTAGAGGTTGAATTCAACTATATTTGGACTAATAGAATTATTCTATAATCTATAGCACCCGAAAACATTTTATATACTATATATAGACTAATATAGACAAACAAATGAATGTTGAACTTATACAATTCGTAAATTATATAATGTATTGTTCAATAATAGGGATCCTCTATCTATCTATCTATAGGAGTCCTTATTTGTAATTCAAATAAGGTCAGAAGAGTCGAGAAAATTAATTTCAATTTCATGTTGGTGGTGGATGTGGCGTGCGCGGCGATATCTTGTCGTCATTTCAGTTTTCGCCTCTGATTGAGAGTTCAATTAGCAAATAACAATATTTCAGTATGAGATCTTGATGCAAATTTATTTAATTAAAATCTATAGGATAACATTCGTTATATATATTAGATTGGAATTTATTCAAAAATTTTATAATTAAATAATACATAGAAGATATCAATATTTTAATAATAATTATAATAATAACAACAAACGTGCATTCTATATTTCATAATCATTAAATTCCTATTTGAATCAAAACATACTTAAAATACCATTTGTACAAAGTAAAGGTCTAAATTCATAACATGGAAAGCAGCCAATTGAATTGTAATTCTGGAAACAATAAATTAACATTATACGAGTACAAGATTGTTTTGGTTTCTTATTTTTTTTAAAAAAAAAACGTTATTAACAATTTAATTGTATTTCTAACAAGAGAAAAATTTCATGTATTATTTA
The DNA here is from genome assembly GCA_037414775.1 of Zonitis immaculata. Classification (NCBI taxonomy): domain Eukaryota; kingdom Metazoa; phylum Arthropoda; class Insecta; order Coleoptera; family Meloidae; genus Zonitis; species Zonitis immaculata. Next base: position 29,713 of record JAZBGX010000021.1, read on the forward strand.
AGAATATAAAAAAAATATATAACTCGACTCTTATCGCAGTTGAATATTGAAAACATAAACAAAGCAGCAAAATCTCCTGCCAAACCAATAATAATTCGTATTATTATTTGTTAGAAAATAAAGCTCACGCAATATAACGATTAACAAATTCCTCTTCCTCTCTTCATGAATTATAATACGTCTAAAAGGGTGTTTGGACGTCACTTGGACGTTTTCATAGTAAATTACATAAATGTAATAGTTTCCTGTAAGTGATATTATACTGCGGTAAATTGATTTAGTTAATTTTTTTTTAACATTGGATTGACAAATAAATAATGAAATACTTCTATGTTTTGTTAGTTTTAGAATGTTTAACTGCAAGAAAATACTAGAACGTTGTAGAACGTTCTGGGAAGTATTGTCTGAGGGGTAGTAGTAGTGATCAAAATGAAAGAAAAACAAATCCGTGTTATGATGTTAAACGAGTTCAAATAAAAACAACAACTAGAAAATAACAGCGCATGCCAGGCAGCTGAAAACATCAACCAGCTAGGTGATTGTAAGCTGTTGTTTCAAACTCTTTACTGGCGGAGATAACAGCCCCGTGCAGACTTAGGCTAGCCGAATGGCAATATCTCTTCTCCTTCGTTCTTATCACAAAGATTTTCCAGCACAGTTAGTGACTGGAGATGAGAGTGACGCGCGGCAGGATTTTTGGATTCCTTGTGGGGATGACCTACCAGTGCAGTAAAATTCTTCTCAGCTGTCTCTCGGACGCGCAATACGCATGCTTTTCTGGAAGCTTCTCCAAGACAAGTAAACCGTCACCGGTAAGCTCTACGCCAACAGCTGCATCGACTTATTGGCACTGCTATCTGAGAGAAGAGGCCAACACGCACCAACATTCACATACTCTACGACAACGCTCGGTGGTATGTTGCTTCTGTTTGTCGTTGTCAACAGAAACAATGCATTCGAGATATAGTTACCACATCCAGATTATTCTCAAGACTTGGTACGGTTAGCCTTCCCTTGGAGCTTTAAATAATTTTCTACGTGTAAAAAAGTCCGCGATTCTAGTGATATCAAATTGTAACCTAGAACTACTTTTTAACATTCAGCTTTGGACCAATGAAGTGCTCGAAAAGTCACGAAATTTAAATTGTTTCAAGTAGTGCCAATCTAATGTTTCTAGAATTTCTATTATAATTCAACTTCCAAGACACCTATTTTCTATAAAACTCCGACAAAACAAAATTTCTATGTGACTTGTAGGTAAGTATATATGCAACAGTTCGCATATTTGAATTAGTGGCAATTTCAATTATTTTCATTAAATGTATATAATAACGAGATTGTCTAACATTTATAACATCCTGTGTTTGTCCTGTGGAAGTTTGCTCTAATTTGCTATTATAGTTGCAAACTATACATATAATCGAAATTAGTACAATTAGAAACTTTGTTATATATAATAATATTTTGATTCAATTAAGTATATTATTATTTTTTTTTAAATATAGTTTAATATAATAAATGGTTAATATGATAACGTCGAAGATTTGTTCTTTTGTACTTTTGAAAATCGAAAAAATCTAGTTTGAAAGAAAATTATATACAAGTATATAAGCTTATTTGAAGGGATTTTTTTTTTTGAGACAGTATTACGATGTGAAGTCCCCCTTTATATTTATATACTTGATACCATTTATCTTGATGTAGTATATATTCAATCTCATTTACAAGAAATCGCAGACTCCTCTCGCTCTCCCTTATATTATAGTATAAGATGTCTTTTATTTAGACTATTTTAACTTTGACAGCTCGTTACTTTTCCAAAATTCAAATTAAGTAGATAAAAATACCTTATCAGAAATTATTATTCAATTTTTTTTTTTTTTTGAAAAATAAACTTTGTATTTGAAAATACTGATAAAAATTTCCTTCATAAATAATTTCGGAGAATAAACAAAAAGTTTGGCTCAAAAAAAATCACTTTAAGTTAAATTTGACGTTCGATATAGAAAATTTCCTGTCAACCTTTAAAACTCGTGTTTTGTTTTTTTAAATATTGATGAATACCAGTCACTATTATTATTATTATTATTATTATTGTCTTTTGTTGTTTGTCGTATAGAAATTCCGTCTAACTTGTTATTAAAAGATTGCACGTTCTCTTTAACCGAAGCTCATCACTGTCAACGAAATGAAATCGGACAACAGAATCTCCGTCGTCCGATCTCTCAAGAGCCGTTTCGGTCTCTTGACGACCAACTTCAGTTTCTGTCTTGTTTTATTTCTACCCTGTTTCCCTATAGCATATGGATCACTTATCAACTATCAGTAGAAATTCATTTTATAGAATTTATGTAAGGGAACTCTAAGCGAGTAACATAATTTTTTTCAACTTTATTATTATTATTATTACTTTGGGAAATTTTGCAAATAAGCATAATCCATCATTTATATGTTTGCGATGGGTGCATGCTATAGTTGATAAGTGTCAGGACCTTGTTCTGATTGACGAATGACATGCCTTTCAACATTGGGCATGATATGCTTAGAAAAATACAAAAACGAATAACTGAAAACACGGGACGTCATTTAATTCAATAGAACTTGTCACGATAACATTGACAAATGCGATTTTGAATAGCTATACTATATATAGTTATATATATAGTACATAATTATTTATTTGTTTAAAAACGCGATACGATATTTAAACTATATAGACTATAAATAATAGAGACGCGAAATTTTCAATATACCTATTTATTATTTTCAATTGTTATCAGAAATTGTGTTTTTTGATAAAGGAAAAATCGTAAATTCATTGTGTTGTTGCATTGCAACGGACGTGTTACAATTGCATTTATTTGATTTTATTTTTCAATGTATTTGTTTTTTTCTTTTTTTCTTTTGTTTTCTGTTGATGTGAATAGCTCGATAGTGGTTTTACTGTTGTAAAAATTTATCGCATTCAGGAATACCCACGTTGGCGATCTACAAATGTAAATTGGAAATAATTGTAATATGTATTTAAGCTCTACCTATATACCTATACTAGAGAGAGAGAGAGAGAAAGAGAGAGAGGTGAAAGAAAAAATTTACAACTACGCAGGAATGTGAAAATCGTTCCATAAATGAATATTATCTCAAAATTCATTAGTAAAAAGCGTTGGTTCATGTGTATATTTATTAAAAAAAAAAAGAATATGGGCTGCTAAGTGATCAAATATGAAAATATTTTATTTTTTTTTAATTTTTCTATTAGTAAAGTTGTTCCCTGTTTTTTATTTAAAAAAAAAACAATTCATAAATCCTTGGTACTAAAGTACAGATTTTTTAAATTCACTCCACCGCTTTGGAAATATTTTATCTCCCTACCAACGAATGGAAATTATCGGTCGCTTTCAATATTAAGTTATTTCAGTCTTCTCCCCTCCGGAAAAGGGATGCTTACCATTCGAAGCAAATATCAATGACTTTCTAAAGCATCCTCATAAGGATAGTTAAACAGAACAACATAAGCATTATTTTTCACGGTTCTGATTCTTTTCAGATCTCGACGAATAAATGCTAGCATACTTTCATGCTTAATTTCAATTCTCAAAAGTGTTTTCAGTTTTGCAATAACGTATATAGTAGATATCATGGGTGCAAATATATATATATATATATTTTTTTTTGAAGAAATTTAGAGCGTTGCAGCCACTTTAAACCGTTTTATAAAGAAATAATTTGAAATATTAGTTGCGTTTTTATGGATAAAATCCCGAACGCATTCAGAACGGATCTACGCGCATATATCAATATAAAAACTAGTAACGAACTCGTTCGGAGAACAACTTTGTTATTCGTTCGAGATATAATGAACAGAGAATTAGAGCCATAATATTCTATAGTTCTGGACGAATTTTATACTGCGCCTGCCCAAAAATACAAAATCGTTCGGAAACACATTCGAGATTTGATCTGCCATGAAAAGCATGAAAATAACTTTTACATTATTATGGATAATTTTTGAACATTTTCGAATCGCCGCACACGTAAATCCCGTTCAAAATATAAAACGTGCAAACAATAGAACATTCTGTCATAATTTGAAATGCAATTTCTTATACATTGAGAACGTGACGGAATAAAAGCTATGAATTTGTAATAAGAAAGACGTTTTATAAATAGTTCGTATACATAACAAAAAGCTCTGCTTATTTTTATTTTTTATCATTTTTTTTCTACCTTATTTCATATTTCTATAATAAAAATAACGAAATATTTCCAAAGAAATGTGAAGTAACATACTGTGAATACTACTTCTAGTATAATAGAAAATTTCCTGTTTATTTACATACCTCAGATTTTCCTTTAGATACACAACTAGCAACATTGGTAGGTTCCAAATTCAGCGCATCCCTCTGCAACAAGAACATAAAACAACAAAAATTAATATTGTCATACATTATAATAAAATTTGTATAGCGAAATGGAGATGTTAACTTTGTCGCCAGTATTCGTTAAATGTATATTTCAAGAGTTTGGTATTTATCTTGTTCATAGTCTAATTACAAAATATAACTCCCATTTGTATAGAGAATAAAAGAGCAAAGGGAGTTTGGAAGTTTCGTTGTACCCAAGAGAGCGTGTCGCGGATTTATTTTCTTCTGTAAATAGGATGCGCTTTGGTGCATTGTACCCGTCACCAAAGTGACAAATGTTCACATATATATATGTAGATACGAAGGGTAAAAACTAGCTGACTCATGCAAATGATTACCAATAAACTGTTTACCTAAACAAATCGTGTCATTTTTTACCAGCTCCAAGTGGAGCATAATAAACGAAACAAAGCAAAGGAAAACGTTTGACGTTTTACCGTCACTACTATTACACCAACCCCAAAACAAGAATAATAATAACAATAATAAGCAACTTTTAGGTTGGTTGTTGGTATAAACAGAAAAAGCGAAATGACTTCTATGTAATTTGTTTTGTTTTTTTTGGTTTGATTTTCCGGGGGGAGCGAGGAGAATTCTATTCCATTACAACTGATATACATCAGACGCCCTCGTGCATTATTTAGTAACTGACGCAAACTTTCACCCCCAAAAGTGCGAAACATTGCCATAATGGCCGTTGCTATACACACAAATTTGTAACAAGTTTTACAATTACTGGTGGAACTTTTGTAGTTAATGTTAAAGCAAACGTCATATTATTAATCGTGCTCATACCTAATACCGTAATTTCAACTTTCATTAACCTTTTCGTGTTTTTTTTTCTTTTTGGTTGTTACTTTGGAATTTCTAATTGATGATATGATTGTCGTTGACATTTTTAAAGAGGATAATTAAATTTCAGATCACAGTCCAATATTTCTATAAATCGTCGTTTGTTAATGAATTTGTGGTGAGAAGGCAAACGACCGACACGAATTTCTCATAAATTCCATCACACAAGAATTCCGTAAAGCTCTGAATATATTTATGAAAAGCGCCCATTATTCCATAAAACTTTATTACCTTTGCCAGCCACTACTTTTTCGAAAGACTCCATTTAAAAAATGCACGAAGTTTCAACACTACGGTGCTTGTATTTCTTTATTGGTCGTAAATGAAGGGTTCTCTATAATTTTTTTTTTTTTTTTTTTTTTGAAGAGAGGGGTGTCGGTGTAAGTGTTGTAAATTTAAAATTCGTCTTATAAATATTGTACATATATACGTATATACAACCTAGGCAATTTGAACAAATGCTAAAGTACAAGACGGTATCATAATGGTGGCTGTCTAATTAAAAAAGTCCACCCCATCCAGGAGTTTAATGTTAAATACAACCAGGGCAGATGAGAATATAAAATAAATAAAAGGGGCTGTCTAGTGCCCACTTGTGTAGACAAGCTAACCAAATATTTACGACCCTATTCTATAGGTGAATTTTGCTTATTCAACTATTCAATCAAGTGGTTGAAGGACTGTATCGTTTCCGTATTCCAGATTTTCTATGTACACATAATATAGGACGTTATCTCGCTATACTTGTTTTATTATTTTTATTTATTTGATTTTATTTTAATTTAAAGCAATTCTCGATGGACACGATGAACATTGACGATGCGAAAAACTATTTCCTTAGAGAATTCAAATTTAAACTTGGAAATGTCGCAGCAACGATTGCTTTATTTTTCATTTATTATTGAAGAAAATCGAATAATGTCGTGGTTGTTGTTGTTGTTGTTGTTGTTGTTGTATTAATGGAACAACATACGAGTATCATTAAATAAATCGACACTATGTTATTGATTTAAACTAATGAAGCTTGATTTAAGCTTCGATTTCAATTCAACAAGCGTGCTCCACTATCTAGAATCTAGAAAATGTTTGAACAGTGCTATATTTACACATTCTCAAAAACTACTCACTTCAATTTGTATACACATATATTTATATAGGAACTATTATAGTGATATTCATAATATACAGGCCGTTGAGTTCAAAATTATTCTATTAGTAGGTATATACATATTTTTGAGAAACTATTTAAAACTTTTACTAAATTGGGTGACTCAGAACTGGGGCTATAGTTTTCTCGAAAATTGATCTCACTCTCAATTCATGTTCACTTCTTTCTTTTATTGTCTCCCTCTTTTCTCTCGCTCTCTCTTCATTTTCCATTCTCTATCTCTCTCTCCACATCTCTGAGTCACTCACAGCATATGTCTCCCCCTACCCATTATTCTCTCTCTCGCTCTATTGCCCTCTTTCACCCTATTTATTCTCCTTACTTTCCATCACTTCTGATAAATAACTCTCTCTTTCTCTCTCTCGTCCGAGCCTGCGCAACTATCCTTCTTACCCCTTACTCGCTCTCTCTATCACTATTTTCGTCTTCCTCTCTTCATAATTCGTTCCCGTCTCTCTCCATATCTCCCACACTCTATCTTACCCATTCCCCCTATTTCCATCTCATCTGATCTCTCTCTTTTCCATATTTTCTTTTTTTTCTTGAGCAATCTCTTATATTTTCCAAGTCATGGATCGAATAAAATGAGCTTTTTAAATCTTGAACTTCCACGGTCTAACGCTTTGCTGAATTATACCTACTAATACGAGTTTCAATTGCATTTTATAATTCTATTTGAACAATAAATCGTTCCGTACAAGAAAATTTGATCTATTGATTTTATTATCAACAAATAAAACGTTTTATTTTTATAATACTAATAATGATCCATAAAAATTTGAATCAATGATGATGGGCCTCGATATTCATGGTATTAACTTACTACATAGGTATATAAAGTTATATATACATACGTATTGCCTCTAGCAGCTCAAATCACATGTTAAAGTTACATACATTGCAAATGGAAATTCTCTGCTAGAGGGCTTTACCATTGTTTATTCGCTTATTAGCTCAACGAATCGGACAAATTTAGTAGGAAAAACGCTAATCGCTATAGGGAATTATAGTGTGAAGTCGGATTTTTTTTGTACACAAAAACATTTCTAAATATTTCCAACTAATTCGTTTTCGATGAAGGATTAAAAAGTTTCAATAAAGAATCAAATATTCTTTAAAAATAAATAAATAAATTCGACAAACCAGAAATAAAACATTAATTCAATTGTATTATTGTGTGGAATGGTTTCGATATCATGTCCCTTGAGGGTGTCTGATTGGTAGGGACTTATTGAGGACCAAGCAGAGACAAATAATGAGTGCCATTTGTTCCGGAAAACGGAATTAACTACTTTAATTAGTTTGAGACACGTTGAATTTACGTACGTTGGCTGTCATTCGCTTATACGATTGCTGATTGCTCTCTCCAGTTAAAATTGCACCAATAACAATCTCGTCTATTTTAATGTTGTACGTAGAAATTTATTTCAACGAATAATAATAATAAATATATAAGAATGTTGGAAGTCAAACGATCGTTTTAATTAATTTAACGATCTGATAAGTCTTATTATTATTATAAGCAATTTAACGCGACTATTGTTCCTTCTTATGCTACAAAATAATATGCGTTCGCTTATATTCTATAAAATTCAGGTGTTACTTCATTGTTCATTTCATTCTTTCGTTAACAATCGATTATCGTATATCTAAATTAATTAAAAAAGTGAAATTAATAAATGTGACTGAACAATTGTTGTCAAAATCGATAAAGACTACTACTACTGTAGCATTTTCTGGATTGAACTCTCAATTGAGAGAATGGCCAAACGTCGAGTTATTGGTCTATAAATTTTCCAACTTCCATTCTCTCTGTTTATGTGTTATTACAATATTTCCAGGTACAATTAGCTTAAATTTATAGCCAATTAAAATTTAATTCGAACAATGAAAGGTGCTACATTCATAGAATCGCAAAAGCAATTCGAAATATTCTCTCAAACCGGATTTGCTATGTTAATAAAACAATACAATGGCAGTTTTAAATAGGGAAAATGTTGTTGGAAACTTGTTGGGGGTAATTTTTTTTTTTTTTATAATACAAACGTCAACTATAATGAAAATATGAAAATAGAAATTTGGTGTTTTGCTTTTTTTTTGGAATGTATTCAATGGAAATAATAATTTCCTAGCAACTCTCAAGAGCTTCAGTTTTCATTTTAATGTTACAAGGTGTCTGTATAAGGAATCTAATATTAAGCTTATAATATGACGGCTTATAGTTATTACAGCTTCGGGCATTGCTCGGTTCAACTCTTAAATATTTGTAAATGGGGTGCAGGGAGATTTTTATTATTATTGAAATACAAAGTGTATCGCTTTATTATCTTGAATTTTATTTACAAAACTATTTCCATTATTTTATTCGTAATAATATTCTACTTTTGATATTAAAAAAAAATTGGATAATCTTACGAGTTTATTATAACTGAAGAAATAGAAAATTTGTTTTTCATCACAAATAAATTGATGTTTCAATGTCGGCGATGAATTTTTCCGTTTATTTAACGCTATATGCACGACAAGCGTAAATATAAACGCTATATTCTAAATGGTTTTATTGACATAGTAACGTTCAATTTTATTTGTATGACATGACAATAAAAATATGATAACAAAAGAAACTTTTTCGCAAGCTCCAAAAATGAATGCATATTCTCATTACTACGTCCTATGATCATCAAAAATCTGTTGGTGTTTTACTTAATTTTTTATTATTGAGACAATTGAAATATTGTAAAAATTAATGCATCCGATTGGCAGAAACTCTTGGCTTATTCATATTATATGGTAATTTTTGGCGAAATCTTTCTACAGTGAAACCTCTGTTGGGCGGATACCTACGGGGAAACGGATAGTGTCCGTTCAAGGAAGATGTTCGATTAAAAGAGATATTTCCTAGATCTGCTGTACGTTGTCATAATCATTATAATTGGATGAAAATATTTTATAATTTTACTAATATTTATGATCGTCTTATTTATAAACGATTTGTGGCTATATACATTTATACGCTATTTCCTGAATCAACTTTAATTTTACTTGAAATATCTAAGACATAAACAAACAACATTCATATTACTCACTATATATCTAACATCAAAGACGATGTGTATATATATAAATAGAAAATTTAATACTGATGTATATCAATGTCAACAATAATCAAAACTCTAAATTGAAATTCCACCAGGTGTATTCTTGCTCGGTTTGTTATGAACTTTTACCACACACACACACACACACACACAAATAAATGTATAATAAGGGCGTAAAAGTGAGGAACAAAATTCTTAGTTTTCCAACAATCGAAGTACCTTTACGAAAAATTTTCTTTATATCAATATCAATTGGTCAGTTTGTTTTAGGAATCAGTTCTTGAAACTAAATTGTGAGACGAATATAAATTTAACAAGAAACGCTTGAATTCCCTTATTTCGTTTATAACTATTGATAGAAAACGGACGTGCTATGCAATCTTTAAAAAAGTTAAACTCCAATTTACAATAGTAATTTGTAACGTAAAACGATTCGTTTATCGTTATCGATATCTATCAAATTTCGGGAAAATAAATTTTATTTTGAGAAATTCAATTGAAATATAAACTTGATCCGCAATTATTAAATATTATTTTCTAAAGAATAAAGCGAAAATCAAAATTGTCGTTTTTTATATGTTGTAGAAGAAGACAACAACAACAACAACAACAACGACAACAAGATAAAATCTCAAATTCAATATAGAAAAAGTAATCTTTGGAAACAGAGAATGATGAGCACAGCGAAGGCACAGCTTGAAAACATCAGATATAGATAAAGTGTCAATATTTGCACAAAACAAGATCCGATGGAACCTTCGAAATGCTTAAAAGCTTCGTAAGCGAAGGTGAAAGTACCAGGATTATATAGTCGTTTTATGCGTATTTTCGCCTCCAGTAATAGAATAGTATGAGTGAACGATTTGGCGCTTAAAAAGCTTTCAACGCTATAGACATATGAATATATATATATAGTAATACAAGTATTATTAAATATACTTTCCGCCAAATTAAAAGTTAGGTACTTTGTTGGTAAATTTACTCTTTGTTAATCATTCAACCTCGAACCAAAAAAATGAAATAAACAATTGATAAACAGCTAGATTTAATCAAATTTCATGATGTTCTAGTTATATTAGAATTGTAAATAATCAGCATAATGGAATAGAAATAGGGTGGTATTGTAGATGAAATTGATATTATTCAAACTTTGATCACAATAAAATACAATAAACGATATATGAAATCAATATAGATATACAAAAAGATATTAGTAGTAATGAATGTCTATGATGTTCTCCCTTTTGAGGAAAAAAGCCAGAGGGTCGATATATATATATGGGTTATGTCTTTGTAGAAACGTCCCTTAAATAAATACAAGTAAACGGAGGAGTGTCTTGATAATCATTCAATACCCAAACATTGACACACTAGAGGCTCGCTTTACGATTTTCTTTACAAAGAATGAGGGTTGTATTTCTTGATATTCAATTTAATAAGTTTGGAAATCGTCAAAGTAAATAAAGGAGGGTTCTATATATAGTATATAAATTAGAAAGGATTTATCATCAGTTGTAATTAAATGATAACGAAAAATTCAATCAAATTTAAAACGTTCACATCCTCCAACAACAAGAACAACTCTTATCATCATCACAATAATAAACAACTTCATTCGAAATAACGGATTGTTAATTAGAATTCCTAACTGGAAATGTTATTCAATTTAAATATTTATCTATTTTTTTTTTTTTTGAACAAAACTTTAAATTCCGTCGAAATTGATTCTGTCAAGTAATATAATGGAACATCAACAATGACCATCCGAGTGGTAGTTGATGGGAGTTTATGTTGCTGTAGCATGCTATAGGTGTAACATTGGCGGCAGCACCTTCGACGCTAATAAGATTGATGGATTCTGACACGTGTTAACTGCCTCATTCTCATGCTACTTATTGCACCATTTCTCAAAAGCTCACTCTTATCTGAATTGATTGTGAGTATAAAATTTTCTATCTCAGCTATAGAGAGAAAAATCGATTCTAAATTGAATTTTCTCAATTATAAATAAATCGTTATTTATTTCACGTTGGCTTATATTTTTTCACCAGCACTATTAATTAAAGACGGATTTTAACAGCGAAACGATCATATATCGATGACGGTATGTGTGACAATAGCTAAAGCAATATAAAAGTGAGATTTATGTTTTTATAGAGAGAATAAACGGTTCGAACAATAAAACAACACACAAAGCATTATTATATATTATATAGCGAGCCGAGATTAGAGAACAGCTTGTCCAAGAACCTGTAAGTGACGGTTCAATCACCCGTCGTTTTGAAGAACTTTATTAAACAATGCCTGTTTGTTTGTGTGTATGTGTGAATTTTTCCAGCGGGTGAGAGGAATCTAAAAACTGAGAGCGTCGACGGGTGGGCTAATAAAACACAAAAGGCCACCAATTTTTTATCGGTTTTTTTATTTTATTTTTTTGTCTTTATCAATACCGAACAATACGAAATCGCGTGTCCAGATCGGACGATATAGCCGATATAGGGTGATTATAATAGAATGAGCAAACACGCTACTAGAGCTTGCGGAGATTTTTTCGTTTTCAGAGTAAAAATTGCTTCGTTATAATCATAAAATGAATCTAATTTGAATGTCATAAATGGTATAGTGAAACATAGAAGTGTATGTTCTCCATATAGTCTGGGTCCCTTTAATGTTTCACATTTGTCATGTACAGTTGATTACATTCGGTCGATTTGTGTGAATAGGTCCGTGGTTTTGATAAGGCCACTATATGGTGCGGTTTCACAGGACCCATCTCGCACATTTATATTTATACCCCAACTTTGATAAGATGACAATATGAATGTGTGCTGCTCATAGCCTGCTTTTATTGAACACATTTAGCACTCGCCAACTATAAATTTACATTCAAATCGGACATTTTCACATAGATATTGATCATCATAGCATTATACAGGTTGGACCATAAGTAATGGTACACAGAACAAGAGGGAATTTCTCATATGAAAATAATATAGTTCAGCTAAATTTACTTTATACCAAAAGTTGAGGACTAACTAAGATATAGGATGTCAAAGTTAATTTATTTTTCTTGAATTTTCCGCGTTACTACTGAACGTATTATAATAAAGGCACACAATTTGGTATGAAAGGGATTTTTGAGTCAAGAAACTCAAATTTATTAACACATTACCAGTACCTAGTAGAGGGCGCCACCTACGCCACATTTTTGTGCTTCCTGTGTATTTTTTTAATAGATACCCTTAATTTATGATATTTTTTACGTAAAAAAGGTCTACTTGTTGGATGTTGATATGTGGTACCGTTTCTAAGATATGTGCATTCGGACGTCAGCTCCTTCTTTCAACTTTTCGAAATGGATTTTCAAATAAAAATAATACGACAGCTTTCACGGTAATAGTATTTCTAATAAATTTCTGATTTTGCATAATATGAAGAAACAATCATTAAAAAAAAAATGATCAAAATCGGAACTGTTTCTGAGGACTTTCGACCAAGAAGCTTTGTTGCCGCGACTATTAAATCACAATAACAATTGATCTGTCTTCGATAGCAAATGTTCGAGGTGGTCTCCATCGAGGGGATTGCAAGCTTTGAATGCGAATATCTTAGAAACGGTAGCATGTATCGAAATTCAGAAGGTAACCCTTTTTTACGTAAAACATATGACGAAATGAGAGTATACTTATAAAAAATAAATATACAGTGAGACAAAAAAAAGTTATGATGATTTAGATTCATACAAAGTGGGGTAGGTGGCGCCCTCTACTAGGTATTGGTAATGTGGTAATAAATTTGAGTTGCTTGACTCAAAAAACTCCCGTATACCAAATTTTGTGCCTTTATTATAATGTGCTCAGTAGTCATGCGGGAAAATCGAGAAAAATAAATTAACTTTAACATCCTGTATCTCAGTTAGGGACGTTTTACACTTGGCTAAATTGAGTGAGAAATTGTTTTCTAAGCTGGCTCCGCCCAGCAAAAATTGAAATTTTGTGAAAATGTCGAACATGTTCTATTTTTTAGTATGATTTTGAGCTGATTTTTATACTTACGTGTGTCATACACATTTTTTTATTTTGCTCAAAATTTTTGGAAAAATGGGCGCGCACCAATTCTCCAACTCAATTTAGTTAAGTGTAAAACGACCCTTAGTATCAACTTTTGGTATAAAGTAAATTTAGCTAAATCATATAATTTTGATATGAGAAATCCACTCTTGCCCTATGTACCATTACTTATGGTCCATTCTGTATACATATTCCTCAATTATACATGTAGTTGTAATAATTTCAATGTGATAAAAACAAAATAACGTCCAATATAGATTTTCTATATTTAGAATCTAAACATTTTTAATGAATCAATTATGAATTGAATTCGCCCATGATTTCTAGTCGGCACTCTATTGTAAAATAATAATGTTGAAAACTATAGTAGACGACTCGCTCTATATCAATTATTGATAATACGAATTGAGAATGATTTAACGTGTAGAACAATAATAGAAATTATTCTCGAAAACAAAAAGAAAGAAAAGATTCAATTTTTATAATCTCGCCTGACTATAAAATTCTATGTTTCAATTTTCAATGACAATATTTTCCATTTATTGTGCTGACAAGAAATTAACTTCAGCATGAATAACTGTTTGGTGTATGTATATTTTAAACAAAACAGAAATAATATCTGATCGTAATTTGACAAATCCAATTAAAATTAAACGAAATAATGGAACAACGTCAAAACAATAACAATATAAAGGGTTTGGTAAAATATTTATTACGATTGTAATGCAATTTTTGTATAATTCCGTGACTATAACAATATATTATAGGTATACAATATTTGATATTCTAATTATATAGAATCGTTTATTCACGCACATCGGGGGTATAACAGAAGATTAATTGTTTTATAAGTGTAAGTTTAGTAGAAATAACACAACAATATTTATCAATCATTCTATTTTGCTTTTATATTATACCATCTATTGTCACGATAATTCTAATAAAGTCGTTATCATTTACTGTTAAATCTAGCAATTCCATGTTGCGATTCAATGAACATCAATGCTTTTATTGTGTGTATATGAATAGATTGTTGTAGGTTGATATGAAGAAACGTGAATATTGTTATACCATATCTTGATGTTTTCGTTTGGAGGGACGCTTTTCAACTATAATTCGAAATTGAACCGATCAAAAATCGATAAATAATTGAATAAAATAAACATGAAAACTATTTCAACTCATATGTCAGATTTTTGTATGTGAAAGAAAGAAAAAGGGGGTGATTTAGTTTTTGGCCCCCTTGAGAGTAACAACAACACAGCAATAGAGGGGTTATATAAATATAAGATCGAAAATAAAATAATAGAAAAAAACTTATCATTGGAAAATAGAAAAAAGACCCTTTCGATTGGGAATTGTTCCATAGTCTCTCTGCCAATGATTGATACTTTTCGACGTATACATTTTTGATGAGACCGTTATATGGATTATTTGAGGGATAAACTGCGTGAAACAGTTTTCGATTTCAACTTTTTATTATTATTATTATTATTATTATTTTTTAGAGAGATTACACAAGGGGATATGTTTATAATTTATATTGCAATTCTTCTTTTATTAAATATAATCGTAGTCCT
>JAZBGX010000021.1:52850-75769 GCA_037414775.1 Zonitis immaculata
GTCTAATCAATCAGTGTAAGGGCCATTGTCGGATATCATGACCATCTTTCCCTCATTCCAACCAATTTCTCTTCACAACCATATACACTTTTACACAGTATATATAGTAGATTGTAGTTTTCCATTTCCACGGCGCCGACAAACTTTGCCGGGACGAGTTAATAGGATTAGATTTTTATGGACAGTGTCATCTGTTCTATTGTGTTTACAACTCCAATTTCATATGTGCACAGTAAATATGTCTCCGGTCTTGTTTCTGAATATATATGTATACGCAGCCACTTTCCCCTATATTGTCTCGATTTCATTTTCTATTTGCAATTCTATCTATCTAGATATTTTCCATATTCTATTGGCTAATATTTTATATTTGGATACAAGTATTATAGAGACATGAATGGTAGATTGGGAAAAGTACCGAAGAGAAGAAATTAAGCGAAATTCTCATTAATGGATGAGCAACAGAAAGTTCCAGTTGAAATCACCAATAAAACTACCTAGCGGCCAGATCCATTTAAAGAAATTTTGAATTCGATGTCAAAACGTTAACGTTGCTGACGGTATAAAATTTTCCTGGTCAAGTATTTCCCATCTGTTTGCGTTCAATTTTGATCCATAATACTGTGAAAATAGTAGTGACATAAGGCAATGTGATGATCACAATATTCCGTTACACTACTTAGTGAATTACCAGAGTCTAGAGGCGATGCTGCATAACTACAGCTCTCAGCAAGATAGTCCTTTTAGAATCCTATTTAATTATAGCTTGCTTCATTTATTAATCAAGGACTCAAAATTGTAGATTCAGGACCGTAAAATTATCAATTCGAAAATTACAAAATTATGAATTTGAAATAATTTTTTTAGTCTAAATATTAAAGTGATAGAGTTGATTAATATTATCGTTTGCAATTAATTCGTGGTTCATGATGACATTGCAACAAAGATGTTATCAATCTACTGTAATCACATGATAGCCGGGTCAACGGATACTAGATAATGACATAAACCGATCTAATTTGGTCGAACTTGGCTATTAGAGTGAACTGCAGACGGTTGCCCTACAGCTCGTTCGAATCGCTAAACTAGAATATCACCATCATAGTATTAATTACTACAAGTTCTCTTTACTCTTACTCCTCACTATGGATATAGACCCACATGTAATCACCTCTATCTAATATACATATATGTGATGCTGATGATAATGATGATTTCAGGAAATCACCTATTATTATCAAACTACATACTAATAATAATGATAATAATATACCTGCATTTCTCTAATTACGATGAAGGACAAATTTAGTTATTAATCAATAATATATGTACGTAGGTTCGATGCAAGCATGCACGAATGTGCGGTAATAAATCGACAATTGTAACAATTATTATTAGTCGGAAATTAATCGTAATTTATGTTGGCACATCTAATTTTAATCTGTGATACAAGATTATCCGTGAGAACTGTCAAGAAACTTGTCCATTTATAATAAATTTTACAATAATGAATGTGAAAAAATGTGGGAATAATCGCAAAGGTTTATATTTATATAAAGTTGACTTAATTAATTTAATTTTTTCCTTACACTCAATTAAGGAAAATTGAGAAATAATTGATATAAATTTTTTCTCCAATTATTATTCTGGTAAATTGCGCTTTTACCAACACACACCGTCCATATTACCGTCCAATAAATTATAATACTAATTCAAGTAATGGTTCTTACGTTCCGGTAGCCGTTCTCAAACATAATAAAGTGCAAGTTCTCGTGACCACCAAGGACTACTACCTTCTAAACTATATATAGACCATTGCATATATTCGAAAATGAATGGCTTCTAATAAGCATAAAATGTTCTAGTTTTGGGAGTAATCGTACTAGTCGGTTGTAATAAAGCTAGGTTTTCCACACGCTCCGTTGTACAGCTGATTCTAAACCGCTTGTTACCGCGTGTTCACGCACCACGCTCTAACGAACGCCCTCACAAGCTTTCCGCTTCGATGCTCTCTCACGCAAAATTATGGATGGAGTAAAAAATAATATAAAAAAAAGAAATAACAAAAGAAAAACGTCCCGGTTACATTATGACGCACCCTAATACAACAAGCATAATATCCTGGCAACTAACCGTCACGTTGACTAACTTACGAATGCATGTACCGTTTACCCGTTTAATTACAAAAGAAAAGATCAGGATAAATTCTAACTTTATATATAAATATAGGGGTGGCTAATATTGAGGAAGCTAAACGATGCATAAAGTAGCTATATAATTGTACAATTTGAAATAAATGTTAACCAAATGACAACAGCAACTTTGATTATATACATGTATTTTATGCAAATTATTATTAATCACAAAACTGACATCAATTAATAATAGATGCCAGACTCCGGGATTTACAACAACAACAAAAATTAACACATCCCGTCCCAATTAATTTTATTCGATTGAAAAACTTAATTGATTTAGTAATTAACCGAAAGGAACACAGTCATCATTTGTACAGTTCAATTTATCGAATTACAGAGCTTTTGAATTTAGAGACACCCAACCAACATAAGGGTTGTGGTGTTTTGGTAGTAATAGTAGTTGTTGGATGAAAGTTTACCCTTGCCTCTTGCTGAATGCTGAATCAGTGAAACACCCGGTTTTCGTTTTAATAAGATTATGTTACGAAGAATAAAACCCTGATTTTCTGCAACGTCACATAAAACATTATAGAGGAAAAGAAAAGAGTGATAGGAGAAACTATTGTATTTATTGTATTGTTACGATAGAGTTCGTTACGATAATTTCAACCCTACTATTATTCTATGCGTATGTCAATAAAAGATAATGAATGGACTATGACTATATTGTAAAATTTTAAAGTTCCCTTAAAGTGTTTCTCCGAGGGTGCATCTGTTGCTGACGCACCAAACATCGTTTGTTTGAAAGCTTTAGGGTAAATACATGGTTATATAACGTCGCGCAATATTAATTAACAGTTTATGATTTAAGACTAATCACTTTCGGGCTATGGGCTTGCTTACTTGCTATAATAAGCTTATTGCATTATTGTCCAGGGAGGCATATACAGTACAGATGAAGTTTCTTAACTTGAAATGACAGCAACAATGTAAGCATCCTAATACTGTTGGGACGAACGTGCGCTTTACAAGCACGGAAATTATTAATTGATGATATCAATTATGACATGTATGTATGTTAGATCAAAATGTTATTAGTTGAACAAGTTGATTGAATAAATTATATGGTATTGTTGCTGTTCATGATGGTAATAATAATATTTGAAATTAAATAGTCGACAGATGGCTTGTTACTTTTAACCAACCAACTAAAACCAAATATTATAAATACGAATAACACATAGAATGTCGCCCTTTTTGAATAACAACACAAGTCACCCCCTCTATTCAAGTTTTTTACTTCGATATCACAGATCACAGTTGTTTGAATTTTGAATCACACTTCAAATTATATACAAGAAACAACGTCTCTAATAAATATAAAAATAAAACACAACAATATACTATTAGAATTGGCAATTTCCAGACTGTTCCTAGTAGTATTTCGCGATAAAATTTACAACAAAAAATTTATATTACCAACAATAAAAATATAATTATTACAACAGTAAAGGATGTTTTTATTCGTTATAAAACGAATAATAATGATAAAAATTTTAAAGCAAACCAAATAGAGACAAACAGCAAACAAACAGATCAAAAAATGTTGTCTGTTTTCAGTAAACAGTTTACAAAATTGTTTTTCCAGAAAAATAACAAACAGAAATATTCCAATTTAATCCAGAATAAAATTAGTTAAGTGAACAATTAATAATATTCTATCACATATTATAAAAAATATGAAGTATTTGGAATTTGTATATTTGGAATTCCTACTTTGTGAAATTTTACCCATTCATATTTCGAATTGGGTCGATTTTTAATTGGGAAATAATACAAGTATTAATCAATAATTAAAATATGTGAAAATGCACGATTCGAAACCAATTACCAAAATTTACTGAGATACATTTATTCGTGTCTCAGTTCTGTAGAATTTAGACTACTCTTTGTTGCACTAGTGTAAAATTGCTATTCCCCATCTCTTTTTATCAAGAATCAGTATTCGAGTAGGATAAGTATAGGCAATATTTTTAGTATATAACATTGAGTTCAATAGAATTAAGTAAACTTTAGCAAACTAAGAGATCCTAAAAGAAATATTTTCCCCATAAAAATCGAAATTAAATTTCCTTTATATATAATACGGGAGTGTGATTCTATAAGTGTTCCATTTGATTGGTATAGAATACTAAAAATAGTAATATCATCTTGTTTATTGTGGAAACTGTTCGTATAATGATTATAATTAAGTTAACCCAAGTATTATATTAATATCGTGCATTAATTTTCTGTTCGCATCGTTGTTGTTGTTGTTGTCGTAGATTGTAGAGACTCCCTGTGGTAGTCATGCTATAATATATAAGGTTACCAATTATAGTCTTCGAGTCTAATGCAATTAGCGTCATTATATTCTGGTAGCCCTTTTCTTTAATATTAGAACGTAACTAGAAATTTTATTCAATATTCTACTACGTAACGAACATATGGGAAAAGTTTGTCGTCAAAAATAGAATTATAATTAAAGAACAATAAAATTGACTATCATAAGAATCACGAAGAAGATTGTAAGTATACGAAATCTTTCTAATGGCGGTGTGAATTTGGACGAAATATAATTGAATAGTTAAGACTGGATTAGTATTCGTATTCAATATTGTGTATTCTTACATATTTCCTTTTGCAGGATATAATTCCATCTAGAAGCTGTCGTCGTTGTTCGAACATAAAGAGCTGTTTGTATTAGAAACGATCTGCAGTTCTGTGTATGTTATAACAATGCCGCTAGGCGGTTTGCGAACCAATGCAATTAGCAGAGTTGTCTCCGGGGCCATTGTTGCTTGCCAAAGAAAAGCGTGACCCGACTACTACTATATCTATAACTGTGTTGTTGTTGTAGATGTCTGGATATCGTTTTCGCAACTACTACTGTATATAGTACATATATGTATAGCATGACACAAATTCTATTCTGCTTTTCAAATTCCAGACATAGTCTTACGATATAAACCACTTTGTCTCTATATAGTCTCCTAACTATACTACCTTTGAAGTTGCTTTTGGGCTTAATTTAACAATGTTAACTGTTTTAAAATTGGTCAAGTTTGTTTTGTTGAAATGTCTTTAATGGAAATCAACAAGCACGACTAGAATAATTTTCGGACAAAAACTCTTATTTTCAAATCTAAAATTTATTTATTTAAAGTTGTAATTTATGGACATTCTGTATACATATATAGGAAACAATTTTCCAACTTTCACACATCAGCAAAATATAAATTAAAAACTTCCATGTGCGATAAATCCTATTTATAACAGTTTAATTTAATGTATGAAACGAGAATGGCCTCAGGGATCTCTATAGTACCGTTTGGAATTATGAATGTCCTCTAATGAATTATAGAAATCGACCAACAACAACCATCGTCCACTCATTCTCCCTTTGGAAAAAGCTCATTAACGTAAATACCACTATATAACCCTTCTTTTACGTTTTTATACATACACCATATACATATATTAAATAAAAACAAAGCCACAAACAAACGAGACAGTTTTTCAACAATTCTCTACTGGTAATAATTAGAATTTTCGTTTTCGTTGTTGTTTGTAAATTTCCTATGCAAAATTAGAATGGTTGGAATTTTCAAACGACAAAGATCATTATTATTATTATCAAATGCAAAAAGTCTTTTGTTTTTGTTTTATGTATAGTTTTGTTATAATGGTGGCATTTCGGACAACATGGGAAATTCAACACGTATCGTGTTGCTGTTTTAAATATTTTATTATTATGAACAAAAATAAAACAAAATAGACAGGAAAAATAAGAATTAGAATCAGTTATCACATTGAAAATACAGTTCGTGTCTGTCTCATTTATATTCTCATTTATAATTTAACACGAACTTTGTTTTTATCCGAGCAAAACATGTCGAATATCTTCTTTTATTTGCTATTCGATAGGAAAGTTTAGATCTGTTCATTTAGAAAACAATATTGTATAGTTTTTTTTTCCTTAAAAAAAATTAATAACTCTCTTTTCTAAAGTAGTATAATAATAAAAAAAAAATGTTACGGATTTCCGTGTCTTCAATACACTTATCACAGTATTATCGGGTACATATTATTGGCCATTAGCATTTCAAGCGGAAATTTGAAAGGAAGGTGTGAGGAAGCACGATAAGGGTATGGCGTCGTTCGAATGGGAGCCTGATGTTTACTACAAGGGTTTAACTAGGTATATATAGCCAAAACGGCTGCCCCATCCATAAATAGAAATGGAAAGAGGGGAAGATTTGATAATTTGATAATTTATTGTTTCTAATAATAATAATAATGAGGACTTCCATCAAATTTTATTAAAATATTGATTAATTAAACAAATCCATATATGATTTCTCGAATAATAATGATAATGATAATAATGGAAATAAAACTTTACGTTGATTTCAAAAGGAAATTAAAATGTGTCCGTTTTGTAAACAGTTCAAGACAATAAAGGACGCTAAATCTAATTAAAGGGTTAGAATATAAAACTCACTACCAGCATTTGAACAAATGTTGAAAAACTGTTTGTTTCTGTTATCAGAGAATATAATCAACACCAGTATAGTAGTAGATCATGTTGTTTATCGTAAATTTTAATTAAATAAGATTTGAATAGGAATTAAGGTAATTATTAATCTTCTTATTCACACATATACGTAATATGTAAAATTATTAAAATGGAAACTTGTATTATATACAGAATGTCCCGAATTCACGAATTATATAATTTCAGGACACTCGGTATAGATTTATAAAAAAAAAGTTCCGATGACTTTATGGCATGTCTGATAATCACAAAATCACGCCCAAAACGTTACAAATGACAATAGTTTTTTTGTTTTGTTTCTCGTATGATTAACCATGCAATTGGTCAGTTTTATTTTTTTTTCTCTTCCTTCCTAACAATTTAAATTGTCCTATAATACCATTTTTCCTTCCTGTCATACAACACACATTATCAGATGGATAAATATAATATACATATATAGTTTATTTGACGTTCTAGTTATTTAAGATTGTTGATAAGGGGCGGTAACCGCCTAAGGGTAGCATGTTTTGACAATGCGTCACACTAAACGCAATCACGAACATTCATAATATATATATAAATTGAAACGAGACAAGAATAAATATTTATAAAAAAAGTACAACCCTCTTGTTTTTTGTTTTAATTCTTCAACAATGGTCAATCAGTAACAATTATTTCATGATAACAATGCAGAACTCGATGTATTGAGTTATTATTACGTTTCGTGAACAGATCCTTTGCGATCTAGATTAAAGCAGGTTGATCTTATTTTTAAAATAATAATAATAAACTTCTGCAAATTTTAAACAGCCATTAAAAAGTTTATTAAAATCAATAAACAAGCGAGAGGAGAACGATAATAAATGGGGAATAATATATAGAGAGACGTCTGATACAAGAATGGAAACTTTAAATCAAATCAAATATATAGAAATAGAGACGTTTATAGTTGAGATTTTCAATTTCAACATTATAAAACTTGTTTAAGATTTTGATGGAATCGCCTAAATATCCAATTATAATGTAATCGAATTTTATTATTCCATTCGAAAAAATATATGTATATTACCTATATAGAAAGATAGTAATTGATTCAAATATTTGAAAATTTTAGAGCAAGTCACAGATAAAATTCTACATTAGTCTAGTCTAATCTATCGGTTCGTTGAAACGACACCCTCCATTACTAAATTATTTGACAATCAATTCAAAACACTCAAAGTTTCTTGATTTACAGTACTCCTAAAATAATTTTTAATAACGTATACGGGGTGCTGCTACGACGAGGGATGATCGCAATAGACCATTCCTCAATGGTTGATCCTAATGTGTAACTGTTCCGGCTATATTGTCCCGTACCCATGGAGCACGCTGTATATTGAAATATGCCGAATAATAATGGCAAGTTGAAATGAAAAGAAGCAACGGAAAGTTCCAGGATATGTGGCTTACAGTATGTGATAGGATTGTTCAATTCGTATCCGCCTATCCTTTTATATTTGTGTGTGCCTTTTGTAAATATACCGAGGTGCGAAAACTGCGGGTTATGTTCACCATGCATCTATTGTTTTCGAAAAGTGCATTGTTATATAACAGCATCGCCCCTTTTTGTTTGTACTTGAGAGTTGAACACATTCTCTCTCTTTCTATCTCTATATTAATAATATTTTAAATAGCAGTTTTGTTTTGTTTTTGTTATTTTGACAAAAATTATAATTAAAGCAGCAATTATTATTATGGAAAAAAATTTATTATCAAGTGATATATTAATTATGAACGTGCTTGAAAATTGAAACAAAGCGGCCGAAAATTTGTTTATTATCAAGCACGGCTGAGCCTTTTGGTGATTAATCAAACAATATATAAGCATTCTATATAGTTGGAGTTTACATTAAAGGCAACAACAACAACAACAACAATTTCCATACAGATTTTTTTGTTTTACACTTTATAGGGTGTGTTAATTGCGTATTTATTTGTGCATCAAAATACAAACTATAAATCGTATATAGCCAAGATATCTAATTCTCAAAACTATATTATGAAAAAAAAAATCGTTTTTCTGTAGATGACAATCTAATATAGTCAGTTTGAGTTTGAAATTGAAATGATGAATGAACTTACATTGCTCCAACATAGAGTGAATCACGTTTGGCGTCTACATGGAACGTACGGTAATATAACATCCCACAGGAGAATTCTCGTACATGATCTGCAAAAAAACAACAAACATTACTAAATTAAACCACATATATATATATTTTTTTGGAAGAAGAAAAGTCACAGTAATTTTCTAAATGTTTCAAACATTAACAACAATTTTCTTGTTATTATCTTGTCGAGTTTATATTTGTTATGATGATTGAAGAGATGGAGAGGTACTTTAGCGAAAAAAGGTCTGTGGAAATGAAAATAAATATATGAACAATTTTCCGTTTTTATATCCGATATAACAAAAGTCAATGAAAAATAACGGCCAATCCGTTAATATCAATAAGTCATAAAACAATATATATTCAAATTAAACTATACGACTGTATTTACAAATAAACAGCAATAAAGGATATGTTGTTAAAATTTGCACAAAATAAATAAAAATTATAGTTTACGAATTATTATTGGTTATATATCGATATATATATTTTAATATAACTATAACGAATAGAAAATGAAGTTATTATGTATTAAAATATTTAATGTTTGTGAAACCGTGAAAAATACGTTTATATGCCAGACGTCTATCAACCGTTATCTGTATCTTTAGTAGACGCACACGTATAAAGGGTATGTGCGGCAAACCATGGGGGTCGTCAACAATAAAACACGAGGGCTAACATTGTTCAAAACGTCTATATATATTCATGTATATACGTTCAGACACGTGCAAAATACAAGAAAGGAATGAATCTATCCTTTAAACTAAATCGTGTATTTATTATTGATGAATTATTAGTATTATTACTTTGACTATTCAAATATAGTAGAAAATTTATGTAAATGGAGTTTATGGGTGAAATTGGTAGCATATACTATTTCTAAATCAATTGCAAAATTATATTCTCATCGCATTAGGGACATGTTAGTAAGCTCTAGTTATGACCAAAGGACGATAATTTAATCCTATGGATTGGCCGCAACTTCGACCGTAACTAATTGAAACTGTACAAAGCTATATATAGAGAGAATAATACCCTCTCTCTGTCTCTTTATTTAAACTATAGTTTATCAGGCTGTGATATAAGTTGTAAATTGCAAAACTTCAAACAATATGAACCATTAAAATTGTTTTGGTTAATATCTGGGTATATACCTTGCAAATTCTATAATAAACGATATGATTTATTTGTCTCTATAGTGTTGGTGAATAGAATTTTAATCGATCTTTTTTTCCTCAACCCCACACCATCCCCTTATATTATAAAAGAATAGGAATATTGCTCCTAACAATTGAAATAAATTCCCAGTATTACAAAAAACAAAGCTTCTGATATATCTTGAAATGCCTATAACGATACTTAAATTACGTTAGTGTCAATTGGTTATGTCATTTCGAAAAGCCCATGTTGCTGATGGTGTAGAATTTATTCAGCTCTAACTAATTTACTTGTAGTGAGTTTTCAGAGGTTTAATGATGAAACATACTGTATAATATAAATCTTTAGTATAGAGCGAATTATTGAGATATAGAGAAACTACAAAAGATGGAAATATGGAATAGTCGTGGAACACACTGTATGATGAAAATCTGTGATTTTTCTTCAATTTTGAGTACAGTTAAAGTGCAATAAATTCCGTCAAATATAAAGCGTGACTATAAAATCGATGTATATAAATACCGTTCATTTCGTCCTTATCGTTATTTCCAGCTCGTTGCTTTTCAACTTGCTCGTGTCCGTCAAAATGACACTATCAAAAAAAAAAAGTAACTCCAGTAACTATACACGCAACTTACGCAAAAAAATAATCGATTATATAAAATAATTATCTAATTTTTTATTTTTATTTTTAAATATATATTGATTGAGTATAAAAACAGAATAAAGTGAGGAAATTGCAAACAACATTTGAATATATGTATATGTAGATTTCGATCGTTATCTATACACATATTATTATAGAGAACATTTGTTGTTCATGCAATTTAAAGATCTATTACAAATGCAGCAGGTTGTTATCATTTGTAGGAAACTTCCTGATAATTGTCACGTTATTATGGAAAACACTCTTGATTATAGTCAATCCTTTCGACATTTAATCACAACTTTACATATTTATATTTAATGATAACAGAATATGTGATCGATTTTTAGATAGATTACAACATTATTTTTTTTCAATAACAACATGCAAAAACGTTATTTATTATTTTTTGAAACTTGATTTTTTTTTTTAAATATAGTTACAATGAATATTTTCAAATTACGATTATTTTTTTCGAGAAAAGATAATGGTCTGACATAAAAATAATTTGATAATGAATATTTTATGAAACAGATCGAAATCGATGATTATAAAATATTAAATTCGTTCAAAACGGACAATTATAGGTCAAATTTAATTAATAAAAAATTAGATATAAATTTTCTAAATGTACATTAATTGGAACATAAGTTTATTAGTGTCCTCTAATTTCTAACTTTTAATTTTATTATTAATTTATTATTACTTGCAGAATTATTTATTGGATGAATCAAATCATTACAAACAATAGTTGATGACTAAGATTTTTGCAAATAGCGGATATCGTTATTATTTAATGTTTTACAATTATAAAAAATTTAGGAATAATTGTAATTTTGATTCAACAAACCATAACAAAGCAATTCCAACACCAATTAGCTTTTTTCTTTCAAAAAACATATCGTTATACATGCACGTGTTTGATAATTATCAATAAAAAAAGAAAGAAAAAATCCATATTTAAATAAATGCTTATCGTGTAAGTGAGACGACGATTATTGGATGCAAAATCGTGTTATTTACTCTAAAATTGTCAGGTAATTTTAGAGCGTTTAACATATAATTTTCTTTATATTTGTTTTTCAATAGGAAATTATTAATGTTTGTTGTTTTTTTCTTCTAAAAGAAAAACTTCAAATTTCCAGTTGATAGTAATCATGCATTAATTTCGTTGAATAAAATTTTCGAAATAAAATGAGTAACAGCAGCGATAACAGGTTGTAAAAATATTGGAATACGTTTATAACGCCTATATTGACTCCAAATGGGTGTAAACATGCTTAAAACACGCTATTAATGATAACGTCAACTATATATACATATATACATACATATATATAGTAAGTATATATAAATTTGAATAATTGAACTTGTGGAAAATTTAAAATAGAAAAAAATTATAATAACTAACAATAACATATCGTAAGTCGTGACTTCGATATGCATTAACATGGAAGAGTTTTTCAAATTCAATGGGCCTGGTCATGCGATCCACCACATACCATTCTATTATACTTTATGGATATATAAATGTTATGATTATGTGCAAAAAATTAAAAACTAAGACCTATATCGGTAACAAATAATACATGAAAATATAAAGTTTCATGTGACACGCTATATATTTTCCCTATATAAACTTTTCGTATAATTAAACATGATCAGTATATTCTATATTATTGGTTTAGATGAAAATTATATTAATTTCTAATAATTACAAAATTTCAAGTATTGGTTTGATTATAAATACCACATTTTTATAGTAATAGTAATCACGCAAATATTGTACATTAATTATGCATTACGTCAACAACAACAACAAAGAAAAATGCAAAGCACTTCCTAATTAAGTCACATCCGGTACTAACTTTTCAAAGAACTTGAAGAATTTCCAATTAACAAAGACATGATGCTATGTTTTATAGATAAACATTAGATTAAATTACATATGTAGATTTGACAATGGTTTTAATTATGTGAAATTTCTCTTTCCGTCTATATATATATTTTTTTCTTTATTTAGATCAAGTTGCGTGTCTACCTGTCCAACGATTGTTGGTTAGAATGTCATGACTCAGTCCACAATGTAATTATGATTTACGATAAATAAAAAACAACGAATTTTTGGTATCTAGAAACTTGTGGCTGGTTTTGTTTTTTTGTTTTGTTTTGTTTTAATGGTGCCCATTCGTTTATAATAAATAAAACCGTATAAACACATAAAAGCTCGGTGTTTTTTTTTTTTAGGAAATTTTATAATAATTCCAGGTATTTTCCATCTACGGTTTTTTATTAGATAAAAAAAATGTAATATTCCAAGTCCATATTTTTAAATGTGATATTCCCATGCGTTTCGGTCATCTTAAATCATCCTATATTAGAATCGTTTATTTTCAACTAAATCAAGAGAGAAATCCACCAAATAACTCACGATTTTTCCAATTTTAGAACTATAAAAAAATATGATTCAATGATTTCATTGTTGATAATACTCCGGATCAACAAAAAAAAAGGAAAGAAAAGAAAAGATAACTGGAAGGGAAAAATATTGGGCGTATAAATAGCACGTGAACTATAAAATCTGTCTATGTAATTTCGTCTAATATATTAAGACGGTCCATAATTTTACTTTATGGGAACAGTTGAATAGATTGAATCCATTCAAGTGATCCATAGAAAGTTAAGAGTCCGTTCTTGGCAACGTTTATACGAAAAACAATAGAAAACTATACGTTTAAGTAAAATACGAGAAGAGGGTGGGCTAAAGAAAAAACAAAAGAAAAACTATACAAACCATTGATTTTTATTTCTATTCATGAATTTGATTTCAAATCTCTCTCTATATATATGTTATATATACAACAAGATTAGGGTAGAAATTCCAACTATATCACAGAATATTATATTGCAAATGCAACTTGAAATAACAGTGTATTTTAAATTCATTTACTTGTATTCATCATGATAAATGGTGATAATTAATAATTGAAGAAGTTTCGATCATTTTCTCCGGCGCCGCCACCAAAATTACACTGATCCCAATTTTTTTGCGATAAAAATCGCAGTTTATATTATTACCCGGCGCCACCGCCAAAATTACATTACGATTTTAATTTTTCGTAATAAAAAAAGCAAAAGATGTCGTTACTATTAATTTAACTCAATTTAGACTAGAAATATACAACTATCATAAATTTGCAATGATTATTGATTAGGTGCGGTAATAAAATGATGTTATGATATAAATTAAAATGATTACACCCTAGATAGTTTGTTGAACTGGCATTATAACAACACTGATACTAACAATATCGATACATTAATAATTTATTGATCAATAAGTTTCTTATAACCATGTACATTAAACTATTATTTGTATTGTAACAACAAAATTATTCATCAATTTGTTTGAAGGTAATAAAAATTTGCTAGACAATAAGTTGGTAATGTACATTGTTTTGAAAGAACAATACCATCATGCAAACTTACAAAATCTGTCTAGAAAAACTTTCAAACTTGTTTGTTGACTCAAACTTCACCGGGAATACAGAAAAACAATAACATGAAGGGGAAAAAAAACGTCTGTTCTACTATTAGGAGATGGGCAATAAAATAAGAAGAAAAAAATTGTATTTGGAAATTAAATATAGAAGAAGAAAAAAATTTCTTTATTATCTTGCATATATTGGAAAATTATTCTGGTCGCATCTGCGCAATAAACTCGCAAATAATATATTTAGTCTTGGCATAAAGAAGCATTACAGCGAAATCAGAACACCTGTGCCTTATTTACAAAGCTTTTATATCAGTTACATTATCATTGCTGTAAAAGCTGATAAGAGTACAGATTTTGTGATACTCGACGCATTTGCATCTACTATACTATAAATTATTGCAATAATGATAATAATAATAATAATAATAGAAATATCATATGAGGTAGTTTTTCGTCTATGTCAGCATAGTTAAATGATTAGAGAAAAACGGATGGATTTATTATGTGCCAAATAGAAATTATAATAAGGGGGAGAAAAAAATGATGGAGACTCCTACCCATATACTCATATGGAGGAATATGCAGAATTTCTTTGAATACGAAACGAAGCTGAAAAGCTTTGACGTCGTTTATCAGACAATCGAATTAAATCATTCTATATCTTCTCTTATATATTCTACCCTAAATTCCATTTATAGCTTGTGCGATCGATGGATGGTATATAAATATGTTCGTTTATTTCAATTTTTCCATCGAAAAAACAAAACATAAAAATACAAAACAAGAAAATATTAAACGCTTCCTGGAGGTAATCCCCTTTTGTGACAAAGGTAAAATTATATAATCCCATTTGTTCTATGTTATGAAGTTGTCATTTTGTCGCTATTAAAGTTCAATGAATCCTATTTTCATATTTTTAAATTTGAAAAATAGAAAAACAGTAAGAATTTATGGAAAAACCAAATGTTCAACTCATATTTTATTTTACGTATACAGGTTTTCCTAATATCATCATAAATAAAAAGCATATATACACTTGTAAGTAAATCAGACTAAAAGAGGGGAAAAATTCGATAAGTTTTTCACCCCTCTGGAAAATTCCTCTACAGTATTCGTTTTAACACGTTATACTATATTATACATATATGTATAAGGAAAACCTAGTTTTTCCTACATAGATAAATATAAATAAATTGTGCATGAAGAAATCGACTAACAAATGGTAAATTTTCTGTAGAGAAAGATACAATAATAATATTATAGAATAAGGCATTTATATTCAACTGGAAAATTGTGTCTAGTTGAGTGATAAATTGAAATTGGACATCGAAATGTAATTTAGTTCGCAAATATTAATTTTTTTTCCATTTTAAATATAGTTTACCATTGAAATGTTCGTCTCTAAATAAACAGAGGAAAATTATTTGAATTTTTTCTTTTTTTTTTCTTTTATTGACAAATATAAAAACGATAATTTCCATTTTTATATAGGTTTGATGATAAACCGTAATTGGAAAATTTATGAATAGAATTTTTCCAAAATTCCACTTCTTTAATAAAAAATAATGATTCGATAAGAATTTCCAGGATTCCAATTATTGTTCTTCCTATAATAATCATTCATGATCTACAAGGGCTAATCTAAATGTAATGATAATCGCATATTTCTAATGGTCACCAAAATCGGGTAGCCAGCTTAAATCGTATTATAGTATCGTCACATATACCGTAGGAACCTCCATCGAATAATTTTGCTGCGAAAAAATGTCCATACAAACCGACTTGAGGGAAAAATTCAAAAGCTGTGTCCCTCCATATTCTACAATTTCAAGCTAAAGCATGAAGCTTTAGCTGGGCAGAACTACCACAAAAGACGACCATTACGTTTCACACCGGCGAAAATTCTAAAAAAATTGAAGATCTAGTATTTCTAATCGAAGAGTGACTATCAGGAATTCATTTGAATTTACAAGGAGTGCAGTGTTTGGAGCATCCTGACCGACGAATTTCACATAAACATGTTGCGTCAACAGCCGAGCAAAAGAGGAAACAAATTGATTTTTCAAGAGTAAATCTTAAATATGTCACACTAGGCGCAAACCCGAAGTTGAGATGGCTGCCATTCGAGAAGCAGGTTCCAAACTTCATGAGCACCAATTTAGCCCTCAGCAGCTCAGGCTTAAGGAGCAACGCAGGGGCAAGAAATTTGAAGACAATAGCTAAGTGTATTGATGAACTAAGTTTTATCTAATGAACTTTGTGTTTTACATCGATTAGGTATCGTTAATTTTGGATCGTCCCTCGTATGAACTATTTTTTTTTACAACTGAAAGCTTATTTCTAAACGATTTCAGTACTTTTGGAGCGGTATTATTTTAAATTTCAATGGTTATGATTTTTCACCTGACTTTAAAAAATTTGCAAATTTTTTTTCCGTAAAATTAAGTTCAAAAATAAGTTCGATATTTCAAAAAAAAGCCATTGAAAATACGCATTAAAATAGAATAGCTTCTTTTTCCCATATCAAATTTTTGTCCAATTTATTGTTAAACCTTACACTTTTTCCAACAATAATCATCAATTTCCATTGGGAAATTCTATTTGATATTCAATTGTAGTCGATTTGAAGGAGAAAAATTATTAATAAATTTTAATATAAATGGATTTTTACGGACACCTTTTGTTTAAATTCAAACTATTTTGGTTTGAACATAACAATATCGGTATTAGATTTTAATTAAGTCCTTCGAATAAATTGATGAACCAATTAATCACAACATTTATATAGGCCTAAGCGTAATTACGCACAACCAATCGACCATGTTTTCAACATGTTCAACAAATTATATTGAATTAAGTTGTGTGCAATATAATATGTTTCCTACAACATATATAGACCGGATAAATTTAAGTTGTTCCAATCTAAGCCTATATAAGCTCGTGCATATAATCGTGAAAGCTCTATTATTATATCCTTTTGAGAGAGAAACAGAGATTGTTGAAAATTATTACAAGTACTTATATACACGTTTTTTTTTTTCATGAAATATAAAAAAAATTGTCGAAAGTTTATTATTTAATGCTGATGGATTGTCTCTCTATATACAGGCAGGACCGCCTCAGGCTTTACTCATCTGTAACTATGGCCCTAGTGGAGGAAATAAAAACGCACTTATAAGCATTCCAAATGTGATAATCTAGAGATTCTAGAGAACATTTTAAAACGATTTCTCTAGCTTTTCGGAAAAAAATTTCTCTCCATATGCCACTTTAGATACTCGAGTGCGATTTTTTTTTTCAACCGGAACCAGAGTTACAGCTGGACCAGGAAAGCTTGAGGCGGTCCATCCTGTGTATATTAGATAGTTGTGTGCGCTGTGGTACTTTATTATTCATGTTTTGTCATCAGAAAGTTCGCCGGACTCTTTAATGGATTTTGCGAGTTATATATGTTCATTTCTCATTCGTAAACTTTTAAAATTATCTTGAAATTATATTCAAATTGATAATTAATTAAAATGTTGTCGCGTTTGTTTTAAACTTTTTAGCTTTCATCTTCAATTCTCTATATCTATATCAAAATGATTTGATCTAAATAAGACAATATTTGAAATTATAATTTCGTGAGTGAGATATAGTTTGAATTTCGGTTATATGGACTATTGAAATATTGATGTAAAATAATATAAAAACGGTTCGGTAACTGTCCTTAAATATATAGAATATACCAGTAAAGCGATCAGCATAACATGCGATATATCGTGTTGCGGTGACGACTATAAGGCGTCTCTACTATAGAGAAATGCAACTTATTCAATATAAATTAGCATCTTGTTGTACAAATTCAACAATTGATAATAGTGGTTGTTTCACTCAATCGAAGAAGAGATGGTTATTATTTTATACATTGCACAAATAGAATATTATGAACGTATATTGTTGAACAATGTCAGTTCATTCAATAATATAATAAGAAATATAACGCCATCTATCTATATCTATATTTGTTTGATATTCCATTTCAACTCAAAGCAATAGCACTTTAAGCTGTCTGAAATGTACAAGACATGCACTTTCAAAGGGAATTAATTCCATAGCAAGATTAGAGAATGTTAATATTCTGTTGTTATGCGGTAAGACGAATAAAATATTCAAAACCATCATATTGAAAATGAGGCTGGGGGTATTGTAATCGTATCTACTTCGAGTGGTCTCTATTGTGGTTTTGATAATAATAATAGTAATAATAAATATAGAAGAAGAAGAATAAGAAGAGAAAATTTCATAAACTCATTCTATCATTTCAAGATTATAAATATCTCTCGAATATAATTGAATTAAAATATCTGTCATATCATTTCGGAAATATATTCTCACATACAATAAATCTTTTCACAATGAAATGAAGATATATTGAAGATTTCTTAAATATAATTGTGTGGACGTGATTGGAAAATATGTAGGGAAATTATACGGCTTGTTACATTCAGAGACCAATTTCATCGCAATACTATAACAAAGTTCAATCAATAATGTACTAGCTACTCTTATCAATAACCATTTGCTATCTTTCTGGAAGTTGGATGATTTCGCGCCCGTAGAATGACTGCTCCTTTCCAGCGGAGAATTGGATGAAATGCCCTTTTATGATTATATCTAGTTGTAATATTCAAATCATAAAACAAATGGTGATCTGATGGGGAAAGGTCTGGTGAGTAAGGTGGATAGGCCGAAACTGGCTATTCAAGCTAAAGCAAATTCTGGCGTCTCACTAAACGTGTGTGTTGTCTGACGTTGTCATGATAAAATACATAAAACACCAACAAAGTGCCTCTGAGAGTGGGTTTGCTTCAGACAGTCTTCATTTTAGCATTAGCCACTACGAGGAGAATCATTCATGTTAGAATCACCGGCACGAAATTTAGTGAACAATCTCTGACACTTGTAAAGCATTATCCCCATAAACTTCACGCAACTTATCATAAGCCTGTCTTGTGTTCTTTCTTTTGTGGAAATTAACACAGCAGAACAAACCGAAAATGCTCAGTCTAACTTTCCATCTTCAAATTAATGTAGAAACTGAAGTAATTGAGTGACTAAATAAAACAATTTTTTGTCTCAAATAAAGCCTAACTGTTTTCTACCAATTACGATGACATTTCTAACCTAAAAATCCACGTAGCGCCATCTGTTACAAAAATGTGTCATGAATTTCGCGACAAACTGATAGTAATAGAACCAGAATGAAAAAAGAATTGTTAAAAGTCGAAACGTAACTTCAATATACATAATGTAAAATAATTAAAAATTTGTTATTTAGTAAGTATAGAAAAACTAGAAACTTTCTACATTAAAAAGTAATTAGGTTTAATTTTTTGTAGAGAAAAATAAATTCCTCTTAAAACAACATCCATCGTGAGGGTTGAATTTAAAATTCAAGAACCTTTCAAAAAATTAAATTTCAAACTTGTATAATTTTTATATGCATTTCGTAGAGGAATGCTATGGAAAGTTTGCCATATTACTATGAATATATACAGGCACTTTTCCATCTGCAGTAATTCCTATTACTATTATTATTATTATTAAGTAGTTCAATTTCTGGAAGGATTTTGATTTAGGGCTGTACAATATCAATAATAGGTACATGAATTGATAATTCTAAATAATTACAACGCTGGCCTTATTTAATTTATATAACTCAAGTTCGACATTTGACTTGTCATTTTGTTGTGTATATATATATAGAAGCTCTACCCTCGAAAACGTTTACTGTCATTATTATTGGAGACGTTAAATATTTTATTGACAATAAATCGTAGTAGAAATACAGCAACAACACAAAACTGCTGCTACTACTACAACATTCCCATTGGGGATTGACAACAAAACAAACTATCTATACCTAGTGGCAGGTTGTATAGTCTTGAATCAAGGGTTTTCTTGGCTTTGAATTTTTTATTACCTAATGGAATCCTTGTTAGATATACGGTTAATTAAATAATTATTCTTTAAATGACAATAATAATAATAAAATTATGGACGTATATATTTAGTTGAAATAATACCGAAAACTAGACAAATTGTTATTATACCTATAATAATTAATACAATAAGCTTGAAATATTCAACAAAAAAAGAATCCTGATTTATATACCAACTTATATTAAGACTCTAATACCTAAATAATCTCCCCTCTAGAATAAGTTGCAAATTAATTATTTTAACTTTGATAATAATCATTGGTGAAAGTTGAAAAGCAATTTTTAAAGGGCTTTAAAACTCATCGAATTTCCACAACAACAAAAAAAAAATTACCACTATATAGTCGGCTTTTATTCATTTTCCCATTCATTCAACACAACAGTTAACGTATTAGTAAGTCTGGATTTCGAAATTTAAATCCCTCAAGTAATTTCCCTTGGGCAAGTAAGTATGATTAGATGATTTTTGTTAGCCCAAACATACACCAAAAATTCTATATATAATTTAGCCTTTATAAAAATAATCTGTTGTTTCACGTAAGGGCTTCGTATATAGGTATATACGATCTTATTTTAAGGGTACAATCTATATTGGTATGGGGTGGTTTTGTTATAATATATTAACGTTTTATTCCAGCTTATGTTGAAGCCAATATAACTACACATCAAAGAAAACAATTTGTCTGACAAAAAAGAAGCTTCTTTTGACTTGGAGATCAATCAATAATTCTTGTAAATCAATAGATTGATAAATTTCCAATTTTAATCGAAAGAATTACAAATTTCCTATTCTTTTAGAAAGAGAATTGTTGTTCAAGTCCCCAGCTTTTCTTCAATGTTGTTGTTTTTTTTTCGAATCAATGTTTGTTGACGATGTTCTCTACTATATATACCTTTGGTTGACCATTTTACGTGATGTGTGTATATTGGTAGAGAGCTATCTATAATACAACTCTGTACTGTCGACGGGTTGACATCAAGATCATGTCGGATTTCCAACCCTCTTTCATTTCCTAGGCCGGCGGCGTACGATAAGCAAGGGTGGACATTTGAATATAGCTCGGACATGAATTTGCACCCTTCAGTTGAATCGTTTCAGGGTCGTGAACTTGTAAAGATTTTCAAGTTTTTTGATCTGCATCTGATAGAAAAACTTCTATATTTTTTTTTCTATAAATCGGATAACCATATTTATTGGAAATTTCGACAAAATACTAACAATTTATAATTCATTATCTACTTTAATGATTTGACATATACAGTAATTGTACTCTCAATTATTATAATTGGCGTTTTGTTGATGTAATGTCGTAAATCAAGTTGCAAAAAACAAAAAACAAAAACAAAAAATACTAGTATGCCGAATTGGAATATTTGTTACCAACTGGAAAATAATGGGTGCTACTGGTTAGTGTTCACAAAGGGGAGCTCGAATTAATTTGGGAACCGTAACCAATTGCGTAATTTACTGCCATGTTTCCAATCATTTGGGACCTCTTGATTAACGATGGCACTCCAAACACATAGGATATATTTTGTAGCAATTCTAAAATATATTTATTCCATCTTTCTTCAACTCTATCTATATTCGGCACTTATTAGTTACTAATAATAACTTAGCTCCATTATATAATAACTTATTATATAATGGAACTAAAAAATGAATATCGTCTTTATTGAGACGGCTCTAGGTATTTTCAATAATACCTGAGTTGGAAATTATTAGGGGGAAAACCGGCAACAACAACAACAACAACATCAAAGTCGGTCACGTGTATATTTTACAATACACGCAATTGGAATTCTCTATTGAATTAAACAAAACAGACAAGAGAGAATGCTTTGTAGACATGTCATCATTTGAATGTATTTTATTGTTAACGATCTCTAATTATCACTTACATTACTTTTTTATAGATAGAATTTAGAAAATACAGATCGATTTGATAAATTATAATTGGATTTTTTTTTTAATTAAAGTGATAATGATTAGTTTGATTATGTTATTTGTTGTGGGCGTGTATATTTCAGCAAAACTGAAAGTTTCGGCTGTTATATCAATAAATAACAGGTCTTTGGAAGTTTTTCAAGCCATCTCTTGGAAACTCTTCTTGATTTTCTCTTACAGTCATTAATTAATGGTAATTCTTGTTTCCATAAAATTCTACTCATCAGTTATATTTCCAGAATTTCAAATTTTTATTTATAAAACTTGCGAAATATTGTAATCCCGAAATTTTTTGATTCAATTTTTATTGAAGCTTTCAACAGATTTTTAATAATTTCCATTCTATTAAGCAATCATGAAATGAAAAATTCAAGGATAGTTTGGATGCTTTCAAGAAGATTTCATAAAAAATGTATTAAAATTTGCCCCATTTCCAAAATACCTCTCAATTATTCATATTTTTTGACGTAATATTCTTATTCAATCAATTCAATTACAATAAAAAAAAAATTTGCTTTGCAATATTGATAACAATAAAACTTACCAAGCAATTCCCACAATACGTATAATTTTTTGTTTAGAAACGTATCTAATTATATATGAAAGGATGTAAAGAAAACAATTGATCGTCAGATATCGTGGGTGGTCTCTTGTAAATATGTAGGTGTTTCTTCGAGGAGGTAAAACGATAATCATCAACTATACGACGTCGGCCAAGTTTTTCATTCGATTAGATTCAACAATCCCATCTCATCTAACTGACTCTTCTATGAAATTGTTTAGTAAAGCAATTCCGTTTTTTTTCTTCTCTTTC
>JAZBGX010000022.1:0-35074 GCA_037414775.1 Zonitis immaculata
AAGTAACGTTCCAATGTAGACTTAATCCCTTTACAAAATTTATAAATATTCCGGATAAATTATTATTATTTTCAGGATTGAATTTTCCAAAATTTAAATATGTAATGATTATATTTTCGATGTGTGCAAAATTACGGACTGTGGTAGGCTTCAAGTCAGGCTTCCTACCTCTGCAATATCAATACCAACGGTGGGAGGTGGGAGTTAAGGATTTGAGATATATTAGTAGATATATTAGATAGATTAGTTGTCTTTTGGCGAGTGAGGGAATTCCAATATGCATTTCCGCATGCGTGCGGTTTATGTATGTAGAGACTGATAGATGCGTATAGGAGGAGATGTAATGAAATATTGCAACTTTCGTACGTAATAATCCGACACTACCATCCAGTACGGGCTGGATTGTGCCTATCAAGATTTTCTCCTCCTATTCGTACAAAAAACAAGATACATGCAGATAGAGAGACAGACGTCAGTTTCTCGCACATATGTGCCGGAATAATTCACTGGAAACTATAGATGATTAAAATACAAACACCGGTCAAACGTCACTCGAAAAACCAACTTTTGCGACTGGTAATACAATTTTTTTTCATCAAACTCGATTGATTTTTTTATTTAATTACTTAGACCGGAGTGAAACGGTCCTCCACAAAAATCTCTTATCGTCAAAATTATGATATTCAGTTATTTTTAGGCCGAGAGCAGCATTACCTGGGACATAATAGACCACCCTAAAAAAATTATTTTGTTAGTGCCACTTGATGTTTTAAGAACTCCCTATATTGCTGTAATTAAAACTTATTGTAATTATTTTTTAAAGGGGATTGTCAAGTTAGAATTTTTTTTTTTTGGAATCTTGTCGAATTGGATCAAGAAAGAAGAAAAGTGATAATCAGCTTAGAAGGGGCCGTTCTGTCCAGACTTCGCTTGAATTTATATAAAATTTATTATTTATATAATTGAATCGATAAATAAAATCATATGATAATTTTCACTTTCAACTTTATTATAATTAAAATGCAGTATGTGTATTGTAAAATATTTGTTCTATTAATTTTATTTTAATCCATAATAATAATGATACAATGCCGTGGCTTTGGTTTTGCTATTTGTAATAATTATCTATTATTGTTATATTTCAATGTTAATAAAACATTATTTTAGAAACAAGCAATATTTTGCTGGCGGAACGATATTTTTGGAAAGTATACCTATGTATACAAGTATATAAAAATTATACAAGTTTACCTGCTTGGAATTTTATCAGTTGCAATCTAACTGAACATCGTATTGTATTTTTATTTAAAAATAATTTGTTGTTAATTACCTATATATATATTTATACATCAAATTATAAACATATTTTGAAATAATGCTACAATCAAGTCTTTCAATTTTTGTCGTTGTTGTTATAAAATTGTTAAAATTGAATTTTTTCCCCCCAAAAATCATTTATTAATATCGGTAAAATATACCGTAATACCGTACCTATAATACCCTTAAAAGTGTAATAAAATTGTCAACTTATTATTGACTTTAGTTAGAGGAAAAAAAGTAGCTGTTATTGCTTGGATTTTATTATCGGAATTGCTGGTTATAAAATTGCGATTCCATTGAACATTTTATATTTATTTATTATAGTTTAAGGGTAAGAATGACAATTTTATGGATTTTTATTTCGGACTATATAATTCCAGTTCCAATAAATATCGATGGAATCGTCCACGCAAAACAAGCCACCATGTCTCCTTGACTCTTGTTACCGAATGGTACGATTATATCGAGAGCCACACAGTGCGACATATTTGCTCCAATTCAATCTTATATAGGTATATAGATGATGGAGAAACTAATAATTTAAAGCATAAGTACCAACTTGAAGATAATGAAAGTCTATTTTGACAAATATCAATGATAATAATAATAATAATATATTAGAATCGCCTCAAGTTATATCAATTGTAATAAATAGATGCAAATTTAAAATTAAAATAGGTAATGTAACAAATTTATTTATTATATAATAACTCTATAACTGTTTATTATTTGGATGGGAATGTGCGCGACTTTGTTGTTTATATCAAGTCCATCTTTGGACTTGCATCTCATTTTATTATAGATAGAGAGTTTGGTGACTTCAACGTTCGATTAGAACACAAACCAATTACTTAATAATATATTGATTAAGTTATTTGAATTTTATATAAGTCGAATTATAAATTCTGTCATAATTATAACTGTACAAATTATTTAAAATTTGATTTATATATAAACAACTGACAAATTGTCGGAATTTTTAAATAATTTATTATGTAATTAGGAATTATTTCTCTATTTGCAAATTTAGTGCCTTCTCTAAAGTCATTAATATGCAATTATTATTATTATTTTTTGGTAATTCCTAAACTTTACTATCTATAGAAATATAATTATAGTTGAGTAGTTTTTTTTTTTTCTATTTTTAGGGATGAAATTGGATAAAAGCTTTATTAACGCCAATTAGTATTAACAACAACAACAGCGCCAAAAACAACGCAAAGAGACGTCGAAAATCTGTAGTCATCATCTAGACAGCATTATCCCCACTTGAAATTTTAAGTAGGTTAGCTCAACAGTGTACTCAGTATTGGATCTACAACAGGTACAGTTATGTTCTTGCAGAGAGGGGCGAATTCTGAGGCCAGTGGTATTGGTAGGGCTTCTCTACTGTCCAGTAGTGGGTTCTCTATTGTAAAGAGCACGTCTCTTATATATTTCGTTTGCCAAAAAATAAAAAAAAGGATAATTTTTTAATTGAAATATCTATAAATTAATAAATAAGTGATAGGAAATTTACAACCCCCGTACTGCCTATTATATCCTTGTATATTATAAAGTGATGTGATTATATTTAGTGAAATTTTTTGGTTATAATACAATAGGATATATAAGTTATTGCAATTATTTATTTATTTTTCTAATAGTAAATTAAGTGATGAGTTGAATTTGAATGACTTTTGATTTAGTGGAGTATTGAGGGCTGGCGAGCGCAAGAATATTGCCGTAAGGAAACTCAAGCGATGTGACACCGTAACACACTTAATATAAAATAATTGTGTTACATTAAAATTGATACAAATTTTACAGTGTTTTCTTTTTGTTTTTGTCGTTATTATTATTATTATTATAAAAATTGTGATGTATTTTAAGAAGAAAACGAAAATTTTAAATAAACCAAAACGGTGACAATCGAAGAATTGTTTTTTTTTTTTAAAAAAACATAACAAAGAAAGACAAAAATTTACATAAAACTTGCCACTCAATAAATTATAATAAAAGCAAAATATTCGAAAAATTAGAACGGTACAGTGACACTTGTTTAAAATAAAAACAATAGAATAGTCTAAAACGGATGTGCACAGTGTTCATTTACGGATATACATCAGTGACCTATATTTATTGGAATTACGATTTTCTGTAAGTAAATTTGTTGGAAATGAAAAATTGTGCCCGCGCTTAACAAACAAAAAAATTAAACCCCCAAAGAGAAAAAGATCGATCCTTGGCCCTGACTGGACGACATTCAATTTTGACAAACACCTCGACCTCAGTAGCAGCAACAACAACAGTAAAGCGAGATAACATGAATCAAATTGATTGATTTAAAGAATTTTATCATATTTATTGCCCGAAATATGTTATTTAGCGATTGTTTTCGATGACCTTTCTACACAATAATAAAAAAATTGACAACTCTACGACCTATAAATACAAAACAATTGTTTACAACAACATTTCCCTATTTTACATTTTTTTGTTATATCGACCGCAAATTTTCATATTCATTAAATTTATCGTTATATACCTCTACCTGTAGTAGAAGTTTTGGTAAAAATTTATCATCTGGCAAGCGATTTTTCGCACAATAACGGTTGTCCTTATCATTAAAATCTACCAAAAAAAAATAAATAAATAAAATGAAATACCTACAACTGTTGGTTTTATAGTTGCTATTATTTTCCGTATTGTGGAAAATCAAACAAATGATTTTATTTGAATATGACCAAAAGGCAAAAAGTTAATCCCATATTATTCATAAAGTTGTCCGACTAGACGACTCCAGTTTCTCTAAAGAAAATAATAAAAATTATTGTCGAAAATACGTCCCTTTTTGTTGTTGTTGTTGTACATTTTCCTATCAATTGTCCATTATTTGGATAGGTTAGTTTTAAGTAATTATATAGTCGGACTTTTAAGTAGATGTAATCACCCAGAAACGTCCCCAATTACAACGTTAAGGTGCAGTTAGTTGAATTTATAAATTTTTTCAAAACATCTCTCATTATTTAGAAAGAAATTCAAATTTACTGTTATATTGTTGTAATTTATCATTAAAACAATTTCATAATTCGTTGTTTTTATTTTCCAAATAAATTGTAACAACAAGCAATGAATAATTTTTGTTGTATTTTCGTTGACCACAAGAACAATAACTTTAGTCTTTGTTCGTAGTTCAGTTGTTTCTCTTAAGCCATCTGTCCATTTCTTGTGCCACATTCAACTCCTCTTCAAAACAAAACAAAAAAATCACCATCATAATCATCATCTTCATCATCATATCTAATTCCATATGTATATATATATTTTATTTTTTTGTGTATGAAAGCTTATTTGTGTCGTGAATAAGATACGAATCGAGGCCGAGGAATCTCTTCTCTTTGTATATAATAAAAGACAAGATACAAGTCGAGTATTCAAGTAAAGTATACTTAAAGTAGGTCATTGGACTACTTAGTTTATTCCCACTCCATACTAAATTCATATTGGTGACTCCGGGTGTTGCCTCTCTACCCCACCGCTCTTGGCCCCGGAACGCCCGTACCCAGACACCAAACTCTTCCGGTTGGCATGCCATCTCAACTATATAGATATATACAAACAACAAAATTAATAAATAAAGTAAATAAATTAAACAAAAAAAAACGGAAAAACAACGAATGGAAGATAAATTTTGACATTACTCTCACTCGAAACAAAAGGTCCATCTTTTTGTTGTTGTTATCTACAATTTAATTACAATTTAATCGAAAAATCATCATTCGATTCTCCAAATAGTAATTCGA
This sequence comes from Zonitis immaculata, assembly GCA_037414775.1. Classification (NCBI taxonomy): domain Eukaryota; kingdom Metazoa; phylum Arthropoda; class Insecta; order Coleoptera; family Meloidae; genus Zonitis; species Zonitis immaculata. Next base: position 5,106 of record JAZBGX010000022.1, read on the forward strand.
TGATAATCACGTAATATCGTTACATATAGTTATTTAACTTTCCAGTTTTTCCAAAGAAAGATCTGGTTATAGTTAAGGTATTGAACTAGTCGGAAAAATTTCAATTTCTTTTTTTAAAACATATTTTTAATGAGGAAATAATATTGTACAGAGAATAAGTCAATGGCTTCATTTCAATGATTAATAAAATTCTCGAAAAGTCTTGAACACTTTCTCCGACAGTACAACAACGCAAATATGTCTTCTATTAGGAAATGGAGGTATTATCTAGCACTTGGCAAGCGAACAAACAATATTGATCGATCTCACAAAGAAAATTACAATTTTTTATTGTTAATAATAATAATAATAATAATAAAATAAAGATTTTTTAATTAATATAGAAAATAATATTTTAGTTGTCAATAAACTTTCACTGATGATCAATTTTGCAATTGTTTATAAATTTTTCTTTAAATACCGTTAATCAGAGGAGGGATTGATTGTTTTTGGAATAATCCTAAAATCAAACTGAAACAGTTATTATTTCAATTAGCTTATTGTCCTCGGAGATCTCCAGAGATACCAAACTGGTTCGATTTATGATTATGACACGTCCACCTCCTCTCCAAAACTAATTTACAAACAATGGTAAAACAACAAACAACAAAAATTGAATACAACCGAAATAAATAAATAAAACGAATGCAAAAACAAACAAAAAATAAAAAAATCTATTAATTTCATGAAACGTAACGGATCGTTTTAAATTATCATAAATTTCATGTTAGTTCTGTTATCTTCTATTTTTTGATTCTGATTTCAATTGACAATAATAAATATAAACGAATTAGTAATTCGAATTCCGTTATATAAGGGCTAGAATATTGTGATTTTTCTACAAAAATTATTTTTAAAACAACGGTTATTGTATTTTCGTATTCAATAATTTGAATGTTGCCCGCATTTATTAATTTATTTATTTATGTTACAACACAATAATTTTTTGGGTTAACTATCCGTATATGTGGACAATACACTGTGCGTTATTTGTTAATTTCTGTTTTTAATTCGATTTAATCGAAATTAAAATTTTCTTATACAAATTTATTGTAACAATCAAACAAACAAAACAAAAAAGAATTCCCAAAAAAAAAAAAACCCATAATAGTTCCGGCTTCTTTGATGGTTTCTTGCAAATCATTTACGGTTGGTTTATCCAAAGTCCTGTTAAAAAATCAACGAATAAACAATGTATTTGTTTTGCCAAGTAGGCCAGTGAATCAGTCCAAACAACTTCACTTTCAATTAACGGTGCTCTTAACAACCCGACAACATCCAATCAGGAATTATCATAGTTGATGTTGTTGTTAGCAAATTGATTTGCGCAATTTTTTGAGTATATATATGTTTAAATATATGACGCATATAGTACCGCTATAAACCATAAAATATTATGGAGAATACAATTTTATATCGGGATAGATTTAAGTGGGGTGTATATATATATATATGATGTCTGAGCTCGCGGTCTAAAGGAAGTATGTTACCAGTACTTCTCCCACCATTGGTGATCGAAACAAACCAACTAACGGTTAACGGTACCATTTCACTTCTACTGATCTCCAATGAAAACAATGACAAAGCTGGAATATAATTAAATTGGAAACAATTACGAATAACACAAATGGTGGATGCGCCGGGCGAATTTATTCGATTTATTATTTTTTTAATTTCCATAAATACAAAATACAAAATAAACACGTAAAGTTATAAAAATGGGTTGTTGTTTTTTTGGAACTATACTGCACTGTAAACTTTTTTCTCAATTTGATTGTTGTTTATTGATTGTTGTTTGTATTTGTTGCAGAGTGATCCTGGATATGGAGATCCGCCTTCTACTGAGCCTGGTTCATTGAACGAGGCTCCCATCGCTATTTGGTCATCACCCATTTCACAGATGGCAACAATGAAATATCCGAACGTCTCCGGTGGACCGAATATGGCAGTCAGTGGAAATGGATCATCACACGATGAAGTCGATTCATTATTTACATCGAATTGTTGGCAAAGTTCGAATATAAATTTACAAAATGATTTCATCGATATACATTCATTAACACAAGAGAATACAATGGGTAGTTTAGGTGCTGATAAAATTTTATTAGATTCACCAATAAGTCATGATGATAATGAAATTGAAACGGATGCATTAGATAAATTATTTCTAAGTTCCCAACCGACAAATAATACGAATTTAGCTGAATTGAAACCATTACCGCCATTTACTGGTTATACAGCAAATTTAAGTATAAACGGTATCCAAGGACATCATTACCATACGATATCGCAACGTATTCCTGAAGAGAACAATAACAATTATAATACATATAATGAACAAAATATAGTTTCAAGTTCTACATGTAATGTGAGTGCTGATTCATCAGCAGGTGGCGGCGGCGGCGGTGGTGGTGGTGGTGGTGGTGATTGTGGTGGTAAAACTATGTATTCAGTTGATGAAGTTGTCAAATTAGGTTATGGTGATTGTAATGCTGATTCAGTGTCAAGTGCTAAAATCTATGAGGACTGTAACCATCAAAATTCCGCCGATTCAGTGACACAAATAAAAACGGAAATTGGTGAATATGATATATCAATTGATTTCGCAAATATTATAGGATCAGCTATTGCCGATACAACTGTACCAAATACAAATACGGAAAATGAAGATCCGACCGGTTCTAGAGATAGTTGGATGGAAATCGAGGATCTCATTGGAACTGCTTGTAATGCCGACCAACAAAAACATTTAATTATCAGTCAAGACGGTCTATCTGAATTTGTTATACCATCAAGTAATTCCGAATTTAATCAATCAATCAAACAGGAATATCCAGCAGCAAAAATGCAACAACAACAACAACAACAACAACAACAACCACAACAAAGTGGGTCAACGTTACAATCATTATTAACACACGGTTATATGCCTTTGTTGCAAAATCGTCTCCAAAATGGCCCACCTGTCAAACAAGAAACACCAAGTTCGACGAATTTCAACAACGACCTTATAACAACATCAAGTCCACCAGCTAATGTTGTTTCAACAACTGATAATCTTCTATTGACAGTTAATGGACGATTTATGTCGCAATATAATGTGCAAGGTATTGATGATCATCGAATTCGTAGTCCGGATATGATGGGCTCGAATTATCCGCATACAACAACAACTACAACACCGACAATACCGAAAAAATCGCGGAGTCGAGCGCAGAAACGACAACACCAGCAACAACAGCAGCAACAACAACAGCAACAACAACAACAACAACAACAAGCTAGTTCGACTGTGTTTCAAACTGAACAGAATTTAAGTTTACTTGGTAAAGAGAAACCAATACATAGATGCAGTATATGTAATCGAGGGTTCCTGAATAAATCGAATATTAAAGTACATTTACGAACGCATACAGGCGAGAAACCGTTTCGCTGTGAAACATGTGCAAAAGCATTCCGACAAAAAGCACACCTACTCAAACACCAACAAATCCATAAACGAATCGGTAGGGACTGATAACGTTTATCTTTTATTTTTTTGTTTTGTTTTTTTTTCGGTCTAGTTTAGTGACATCGATAATTAAAAAAAAATTGTAAAAATTTCGATGTTACACACATCCCATCCGGTTTAAAAATGTGGATATTTTCGACGTGCTATAAAAAAAGGTACCTCATATAAATTAACAAATAATTAAAAAAAAAATTGTATATTCCTATTATTGGACAATGTGCAATGTCGTCTAGTGAGTTGGTGCAAACAACAACGAATCCTTAAAACTAAATTCTTCCGCATGGACTTTCTTCTATTTTGAGAGAAAAAAACTAATTTGGTGGCTTAACAAAATCCTTTCTAACTCTTTAATAATTTATTTATAATATTTTTGCGCATTGTTGATGTATACGTTATTTATTTTTGTATTATACGACTCTTTTTCTATTTATTATTATTATTATTATTATTATTGTTTTTTTTTTCTTCTAAATAATATACTTTAACTTATTTTATTTTATTTTTTTAAATATCTTTTGTTCTCTCGTTCGATTTATTGTTGTTGATACAATTATAAACTCTTTTATAGGAGTTTGGTGTGAAAAATTCATTCAACATTTCTCAGGTTCTCTTTTTTATTTTGTTTAATTTTAACAATTATTAATTTAAAAAAAAAAAAAAAGCGACGCACTTATTTTGTGATAGAAAAATACTTAATATTTAAGTAATTTCTAAGTATTTGTATTTTTACAAACAATGTAGAATCTTTTATCGATTGCAATAAATATTAAACGAAATCTCCATCTATTATTCATTATTAAAAAAACTAATCTTATATTATAAATTTCTGGACAAATATAGATCTCAAATATCTAAAATAATATTTAAAAAAAAATAATAATAATTAAACATGTTGCTTTGCACCTTGCAAAATTAATGTGATTCCAATCAAACCATCGCAATTTTTCTGCCATTCTTGTTATCACTATTATTATTATTATTATTTATTGTTGTTGTTGTTGTTGTTGTTTTATTATTAAAATTATTATTATTATTTTTGTTTGGCGATCAATGCGATGTCTCTACAATTTCTTCGCCTTCTACGAAATTGTAGAAAGTATTTTTTTTCTCTTCTGTATGTCGTGTGCTTATTTGTAAATTGATTATGTGATAATCAGAAATTTAATTATAAATATTGTAATTTATTATTATTATTTGTAAATTATAAGACAAACTAAACTAATTATATTGAAGAAGAGAACAATAATTATTTTTTTATTTAAATTTTTGTATGTATAGTTTTTTTTCTTTGTAATTTTTCTTTTGTCTATAGATTTTAAGTATTACCTATACATAAACAACAAAGTAGCCGCCTTTTAGATACTTTAATGAATTTATTTTGTTATTATTTTTATTGTTGATTATGTTTAATAAGTTATGTTGTATTAACGAACACCATTATTTTTAAATATCAAAAATTTTTACAAGCATTCCAGCTATTTTATTTATTTGTTTTGTTTGTTTTGTTTCAATCAATATCGACGTGCCAAACTACGAGACGACTTATAATAGAAAAAGATGCTTCACTTTCTCCAAATACCAAAAAAAGAATAAAATAAAACTCTTCTTTGTTATAATAATAATGATAATAGTTCTATTTTTACGAAAAAAAAAAATAATGTCACAACGGTTATATTAATAGCTTCTATCTAAGACAATATTCTTCTTGATGATGATGATGTTGATGTCCTCGTTCGCGCACCACGTCCATCAATGTAGGAAGCATGTCCGCATACCGGCCCTCCTCTGGATCCCCTTATCCACAAATAAGTATGTCGCGTTCTACTTAACGGCCACATTTGAATAGCAGCGGCGTGCGACCTGTTGATGTTTTATATCTCTAATACAAACTAAAGAAGACGTAGAAGAAGAAAAACCAAACGAATATCTATTTATTAATCGAATTATTATCATTATTTTTTTTTTAAGCACGATATAGCAATACAAAAATGTGGAACATTAATCGATTAGTGGCAAACTTGATCTTTGAACTATAACACAATTTTTTTTAATTTAATCAATCATAATGATGATGATGATGATAATTTCTCCGTTTTTTTTTTAATTTAGGATTTATTATAAGTAATTTGCATTGTATAAATTTATTGTTTATATTGAATAAATTTATCGTCGGTTATAGCGGGTTTCTCGCTTGATTACCTATCGATATCTCTTCTAACGCTATAAGGACTTTTCCTTATAGTGTCTTTGTTATGAATCATTAATTGCGACCTTAATTTTTAGCACCGAAAAAAAAAATTATTATAACAATAAAGAAAAATTCCATTATAATATATAATTTTTTGGTAGTTTATTTTTGCAATCTTCTATAATTATTATCAATTATGGAAATTTACATATTAGATAGGTATATATAGATAAAAATATGTCAACACTTTGTTTGTTGAGTTGGATTATTAATTTTTTGTTTTGTTTCGTATCTAAATATTGTGAGATTTATACGATTTCCAGTTCCCTAGTGAAAATGCATCAATTTCAACAGGTATTGTTAATTTGATTGCCAGAATTCAAAAAAATATATATATATATATAGACAAATAGCGATGATTTTGCGTGGGTATATTGCGATAATGTTTATATATTCTAAAATTGTCCATAAAATAGTGTTCCAGTGATTTCAGCAATCAGGCCGTAAAATCCCAAATAACGCACTCGCTACTATACGATTACAATTTTGTATATTTAATAATAATAATAATATTGAAAAAAAATACATGTCCAAAAATCCACCTCTAGCCAACTTTCTTCAACAATAGTTGACCTAAATTTTTAATATCAACAACAACAACAACAACAACAAACTTGCCAAAGTCGATGTTATATTAAGAAGAAAAAAAAATTGTTACAACAACATTGTTGATATCGCCAACAAATAGAGAACTACTTGTATTTGTTGTGTTGATGTATCTTTTTATTATTATTATTATTCAAGTGTGTGTTGATACGGGCAAGGAGAAATTATTGGCCTTGTTTCTTGACCTAGAAACTTGAAGACATACATACATAAGAAGACAAGGCCGTTAGCATTTAATCTATAAAATTAAGCATATATAAAAAAACAGTTGGGGAATGGTGGACAAAAAAAGAGAGCATGATTATTATACGTGAAATATTTTCAAGAGATTTCCGAAATTATTATCATTAGGCAACTTTCCCTTTTTTGAGAAATTAACTAAAAACTTCGAACGATGCTAGTTATTTGAAAGAAAAAAAAATTATAATCCGAATTTTAATCTGTATAATTTATTAATAAAAAATATGTAAATACTACAAAAATATATTTGTATAGCTTATTATTGTTTTGTTAAAATTCGACCATCCCTTATACCTCGATTTAATTATTACTTTTTTCTTTCAATTAAATAATTATTATAATGAGCTCAAATATCGCCGTAACTCCTCTTGAGTATCAAAGATCATAACAGGGAATGGCGAACCAGGTACCAATTCTCCAGCCCATTTGACTTCAACTCGATAATCACCAGGTTCAGTTGGATCATACTATAAATCAAAAACAATGTAATTTTGACGATATTAAGATAAATTATTGGCAAATTACTTTGCAAAGTATTGTACGATCTTTTTGGCTTTCCCTTTGCATTTCCACACGGAATGCACCTTTCGGTCCACGTACTCGAACAGTTAATTGTCCAGCACCGGCGCCTCGAGTATCGCAAATAAATCTCGATTGGAATGTCGCTAAAACTCCATGTTCAATGCCAGGACCATAAACTCTAACCTATAGAAATTATTATTAATATTTTGTCTACAAAATAAAGTCGAAAATTAACTAACTTTACTAGCATCAGGTGCTCCAGCAACTCTTAAAGTGAAAGGTGATCCAGGCACATGTTGTCCGGCATATTTAATTGTCAATGCATGTTTACCAGCTTCTTGTGGTTTTACATTTAAAGTAAAAGTAGCATCACCATGATCGTACAATTCACAATAAGCAACTTTTCTTGGTCCAGTACAATGAGCAGTTAATTCACCAGGACCAGCACGACGTGTATCAATCCATGAACGTATCTCTCTACCAACAACACCTTGTCGTAAACCTTCACCCGAACATAAAACTTTCGAAGCATCAGCACCTCCTTTTGCTTCTACCATCAATGGACAACCTTTAACTGGTCGACCAGCCCATAATACAGACAATAAATAATTCCCGGGTGTATTAATTGTATATGTAACACGCCATATTTTTTCACCAGCTAAACTAATCATAACCGGTACTGGTAGATTTGTATCGGCTGAATGAAGTGTTACTTCCGGATTACCGGAACTAGCTTTTGAACCATCAATTGTAAATGTAGCTGATTCACCACATTGTGCTTGTGCTAATCCTCTACCAGTTAAAACAACTTGATCACCTAAACAAATCACCGATTTTGGTGCATTCGGTAATTGGATATTTGCCAATCTAATATCGAATTCATGTTCGCCAGCATTAAGACCTTCACCAGATATATCGAAACGGATACGATTTGTTGATTTTTCCGGATTGATTTTACGACCGGCAATTTTCATTTCTAAATTACCTGGACCGGCATTTGTTGTATCGAATGCTAATTTAGCTGGTAGTTTTAATCGGCCTTGTTCATCTAAATATTGATTCCAACCGCCAATTAAACGAACAGATGATGGATCGACAATTATTGGCCGGAATGGTGAGCCCGGCAACTGCAAATATCATTTAAATTAGAAATTATTCAAATAATATTCCAATATAGTGTACATACATCATTAGGTCCTATACTGATGATAATGTCGTAAGTACCAACCCATTTGGGTGTATAAGAGACGATATATTCACCAGGTTTTGGACTTTGAATATGAGATTCGATATTACCTTCGACAGCTTCAATTTGAACTTTCGGTTGTAAACTGCTACTAACTGTAAATGAGGTACGTTCACCAACTTGACCGCTTTCTAGACCTTTTCCAACAGCTCTAGGTGGTGGTGTTGGTCCAGTTGGGCCAACACCTAGAGCTAAAGGTGAACCTTTAATAGCAACACCACCATAAGTGATAGCTACTTGATATAAGCCTGGCATTGTTGGTAGAAATGATATTTGTCTCACATCATCATCAAGAATATTCTCTTGAACAGCCATTGTTTGGACAATAGGATTAGTGACTTGGACTTCTAAATCAGCAGTACCCGAAAGTTTTGTAGATACTTAAATAAATAATAATGATATTAATAGATAATAATTTGTAAATATAAAAATGAATAAATTTACTATTGAAATTGATTCTATCACCAACATTGCCTTGAATATGCGGTATATCAACTACACGAACATTATCCGGATCGTAGGCTTGACAAATAAATGGACTACCATTAACAGATTTAGCTTGATGTAATACTTCAATTTTATGTGCACCAATTTCTCTAGTTGTAAATTCAGCTTGTAATTTACCAGTTTTCGTTTGATAACAACGTACTGGTACAGCAGCACCAGTTGGTCCACTAATAACCACATCAAATTCTCTAGCCGAACGTCCTAATGTATCAATATGGAATGATGTAACTTTACCAACACGTGCTTGATATAAACCCAAACCACCAGCCCATGGTTCATTACCAGGACTTTTAACTGGTACATCTAATATACCAAATTTCGGTATATTATTATAATATAATGTGATACGATGTGGTGCAGCTTGTATTGGATGGAAAATAACTTCCCACATATTTGGATTTGTTGGACTTTGACGTACACTGTGCGGTATATCTTTATGGCCAACTTTAACAGCTGCTGTTAATTTACCAGGACCAACTTTTGCCATATTTATACCAATAGCAGCTGGACGATGGCATACAGCTTCTGGTACATTGATAACATCAATTTTGGTTGTATCAAATACATGTATTGTTTGTGTCGCTTGTATATCATGATTACGATAAATTTGTACTCGATAAGTACCAATTTGATTTAAATTAAATTCAGCTTTTGAATTATTAACAATATATTTTATATGATGATTATTTGAATCTGTTATTTCTAATTTATGTTGATCAGTTGGTAAATCAATATAGCAAATTGATCCAATTTGAACGTATTGTGTTGATTCAATAACTGGACAATGGAATGGATTACCAACAACTGACATTTCATTAAATGTTATATTAACATAATGATCTTCAGCTGTTTGCGGTACAAATGTAACATCATAAAGACCTCTAGCACATGCTACTACTTCCGCTTTAATTGTTGTATGTTGTGTTGAAACTACCAATTCTAATGTACCTTCACCAGCTTGAGCTGCATCAACATTAAATGTTATCGGTTTACCAACTTCCGCTGGTGGTATTTGATGTAAACTCAAATCATTAAACATTCTATTGATATCATTCTTTTTACCAGGCAAACCAGAAACGATTACTTTATTAACATCATAAACATTACAACTAAATGGTGATCCAATTACATGTTGATCATTAATTAATATTGCAATTGAATGTCTACCAACCATTTCTGGTATAAATCTTGCTATAAATGAATCACCATTCGACATTAATTTTGTTGATAGAATTTTACCAGTTGGTGCTGTTGTTATAACTTGAGGTTCGCCAATTGTTACACCTTCAATTTTAATTTCAGCAGGATGACCAACAGCTGCTAATTCAACACCAGAACCAGAAACTGGTATTCTTGGTTGTATATTGCCTGGACTAACTTTACAACTAAATGGTGAACCCGGTACAGGTTGTCCATTAAATCTAGAAATTCATTTATTTATTAACAATATTACATTAAAAAAATATATTGTAATTTAATAAGTACCGGACACTTAAAGTATGGATTGCAGCTTCTGTTGGTTTAAAATTGACTTTAAACCGTGCATTACCTTCACTTTGAACGAAATTTGGGACATTCCGTCCACCGACAGCTACAATTATTTCCAAATTTCCAGCACCAGCTTGCGATGCATTTATACTAAATGATACAGGTTTACCAACAATACCATCAGTTATATCTGTAACTGTTACTCTATTTGCATCGTAAGCTTTAACTAAAAACGGACTGCCTTCCATATGACCACCAGGTAAACGAACTTCTACACTATGATCACCAACATCGATTGGTGTAAAAGAGATATCGAATTTTCCTGTAGAACCGACTTGAGGTATTATCTGAAAATATCAATTATTTTCATTTGAAATGTTGATGGTGATTGGATTATTACTTGAGTTGGGAGCGATCGTCGTGCTGGTCCTAAAACTTCAACAATTGGTGGATTTGGACTTTCTACAACAAATGAACATGACCGGCCTACAGACACTTTATCAAGACTATCAGTTGTTAGAACACGTGCAGCTGGAGATACATTGCATTTAAATGGACTACCAGGTACATCTTGTCCATTGAAACGTAAATCAACTGAATGTACAGTTGCTTCTCTTGGTGTAAACGATATAGCATAAGTGTGTGGACCTTGAGCTTGAGCTGATGTTGGAACTCGACCACCATTTACTGTCACTTCCAAATTACCAGGACCAGCTTGACTTGTTTCAACTATATAGAAATTTACATTATTAACAACAATAGCAACAACAACAATAAAAATGAAATCTAAATTTGAATACTAACCTAGAAATGTGACCGGTTTACCAACAACTCCACTATTCGATTCTTTAACTTTAATCGCTTGAACGTCATAAACTTTCGCAGCATATGGACTACCAGCTGTTGGTATACCACTAACACTAACATTAATACGATGTTCACCAACAACTCTTGGTACAAATTCAGCACGAAATTGTGAATTACCGAGTGGTTGGACTTGAGTTGGTACAGCCTGACCTCCTGGTCCTATATTCCCATATATAGATCAAGTTATAGAGCAATTCCAGGATAATACGGATTAGGAGGATTAAAATTAATTCAATTAAAATTATAATTATAATAACGAACATGGAATGTTTTAACGATTGGTAACTCTTTTTTTCTTCTTCTAATTTTTCGAAATAAAAAAAATGTACTCATTTAATTGTGAATAGAATAGAAAAAAGCCCACAACCAGACAACCGAAGTTGAGTTATTAATTTATTTGTTAATTTGTTCTATAAATTTGTTGATTTAATTAATATTTATGAGTCATTCTATCAACTAGAACAACATTAATCGCATCAGTCTTGTTATTGCTGCAATTGTTTTTGTTAATTTGATAGAAAATTGAAAAACATGCTCTACATTAAAATAATTGATTTATTAATTGCAATGTTAATTACTTAATGTGGTAATTGTTTTGTCTTTGTTCGTCTAAAATATAATAATTTGAAATATGTACAGTTTCTCTAAATATCGACAATTTATATAATTAATGTATATGCTTGGAAAAAAAAAATAAAAACTGTACATAAAACAAATTATCAATTAGCCTTGTTTTAGTAGAAACAAAAAAATGTACAAAAACTATTAAAACCAAGACACTAAAACATTCCATGGAAAAGAATATAAATCTATTTTTCTAATTTAAAACAAAAATAAGTAAAATATAATATTAGAAATTGTGATGAGGGGGGAAAGGGGGTAATTAGGTTTTTTGTTGATTGATACAAATAAGTTAGTGATAAGTCTAATATAACAGTCGCCGGTGACCTGAAAACAAATGGAAAGAGTGCAAGATAGTGATAACGATAGTGGAAATCAACAAATAAACAAAAGAATATTTAGAAAAGAGCATGCTTATTTCTATATTTTTTCTTTTTACAATTTTTTTTTTTTACAACAAAATGAGTACATTTTTCTATTCTATATATTTACATAACAATTTATACATATAAGATAGAAAGAGATAGCAAAACTGAAGCTTCAATAATAACAAGAAATGAATAATTTATTTAAAAAAAAAAACAATTATTCATTTTCGATCGCGCAAAAGCTTGAATAATAAGAAAGGAAACGTCATCTCACCCTCAACATTAACTTCAATATCTTCAAGTCGTCCTGGATGGTTGATCAATAATGTACTAGGTCGATGTACAGGTCCTGGTCCTGGTAATGTAACACTAGGTCCATTACCACCACCACCAACACTAACAATCAATGGACAACCAACAACTGGTCGTTTATTAAAAGCAACATTAACAACATGATCGCATGCTTCAGCTGGTACAAAACTAACAGCAAATCGTGCATTGCCTTGTGGATGGACTTGTGTTGGTATATTTAAACCACGTGCTGATATTGTTATTTCTAAATTGCCTTCACCAGCTTCACTGGCATCAACTGAAAATGTTACAGGCCGTCCAACACTACCACGTGCCACAGCTCCAACACTAACTTTATTCGAATCGAACGCTTTGGCTACAAATGGTGTACCTTGTACTGGCCGACCATTATATTCGACTGTTATTTGATGGGCACCAACTTGTATCGGTGTAAATTCAGCAGTAAAACCAGAATGTATATCACCCGTTACCTTTATATATTAAAATATAAAAATATGAGCGATTTTTTGTTACGCAAATAACATATGTGAGATGATTATAATATACCTTTACAGGTAATTCACCAATTGGTCCTCGAATGGCTACTGCTAATTCAGCAGCACCACCACCAGCTACACCCATATGAAATGAACTAGCTTGATTTACTGGTATTAATTCTAAATGTGATAAATTTAATGTAACCCGACTAGTATCGGCTACAGAACAAACAAATGGACATCCTCGTACTGTTTCACCATTAAATTTTATATCGATTAGATGGGGTTTAGCTTGGTCTGGTGTAAATGATACTAAACAACGGCCACCACCAACAACTTGTACATGATTCGGTACTTCGCCTTCATTTATCGAAATTTCTAATTGACCCTCACCGGCTTGACTGGCATCAACTGTAATACGAACATAAATAATGAAAATATTCAAATTAATTATGAACAAAAATTGTGAAAGTGAATGTTTACCGGTACTATCAATATTATTATTATTATTATTATATTGAAAGAATAAAAGAAAGCAAATATTTTCAAACAAAACCTTGAAGGTTTGTAGAAGAAAAAAAACAAATATGTTACAACAATTTGCCGCAAACAACACTCCACTTTCTATTAAAATTACGGAAATTTCAAGGTAAACTCACGAAATTTGATCGAACAAAACAATTATTAAGACATTACTTCCGGTATTGCTTTCAAGCAACTAATGTATGGATTGTCTCAAAAATTTAGACTATTCCACACTCTACTAATTTAATGGATTATTATAAATTTGCAGCCGCCCTATAACTGTTATCTATATAATAAGTATGTAAACTTTCACAAGTTTTGATCAAAAATTATTATTAAAAAAAATATGTACTTACCTCTAAATTGTACTGGCTGTCCAACAACTCCATTACTAACATCAGCCACTTGTATTAATCCAGCATCATATACTTTAGCTACTAATGGTCCAGATGGTAATTTATCACCATTAACACTAACTTCTATAATATGTGTACCAACTTCATTTGGTACAAATTCAACACTTTGTACACCAGTACGATTACCAGGTAATACTCTAGATGGTATTGTACGTTTTGTTGGTGATATAACATTAACTAATAAATCATCTGGTGTTATATTTGTATTTGTTATAATTTCAAATATTGCCGATTGATTTGCTGGTACTAAACGTGTTGATTCACCCATAATTGATATATTTGAAGTCGACATAATGTTGACATGCCAAGGGCTTCCTGTATCCAGAAAATTCCAACTATTCAACCATCAAGTATTTTTTTTTTTAAATTATATTATTAAATATAATTAGGAAAAAAAAAACACACATAACACGTACACTAATTACACTAGTGATAATTTTAATAATAAGCGAATTTTTAGAAAATAATAAATTTCTCGTAAGTATTTAGAAGGAAAAAACAATTCCAACTTATCAATGATGAAAGCAACAAGTTGGAAGTTTAAAAGTCGGACACGGACTATACGAAACGTATATAAAATGACGACGAAGGTAGGAGCTGTAAATATACGTAGGAGAGGTGAGAGGCGATACAACATTCCTACACTTACAGGTAAACCGCAACCAGAGGCGTAACAAATGATCGCCAAAACAAAACAAATAATCACGTAAAATACAGCTAAAAATACCACAGCTCAACTCATTAATTCACCAGTACCAAAAGCTATGGCTATTCAACCATACTATTTAGTTTATTATTTGGTACTTATAATTTAGCATTCAGCCAACAACGACAACTTTGATAAATTCTAATTTATTAAGTTCTAATTTTACTAAGGCTAGTCGTATTTTAGTCTGCACCAGTGGTTATATTGTAATGAATTATTGGGAATCAAATTTTGTTCTACTTCACTTCAAATTGTTGTCAAGTTGCTATTGATTCAATTTATTGGTGAATCATTCCCAACCATGATCGAGAAATTACATATTTCTTTAAATCGTCAATGTTACGCCACTGGAGAGTTGCGCTCGTTTGAGTCACGGTTGGAGGAACACAAATGCCATATATATTCAATTAAATTACGAATTTTAATAAATAGCAAAACTCCATATTGGATAATTAGTTAGAAAAAAATCTATTAAATAATAGAAAATCGATTTTTTTCTCTTCGCAATTTTAGATGATTAATGTCAGCAAAATTTTGCTATAATAGCGGTAGGATAAAGATTTAGGCCATTGAACTCTTCCACTTACCTTTTTCATTATTCCTCTCTGTATATTGTATACATATATAGATGAAAATGGAAATTACGAATTTAATTTATCGGTTTTTTCTCTTTTTTTCTTTAATTACAATTTTATGCTGTATTGCTATTTGGAATTCATTTGAATGACAATATGGAGAAATTGCTGTATTAATACAATTTGGAAAAATTGAACCAGGTAATAAGGTGGATTGATTTAGAGAAATTTTCATTATTTACCAAATTATTTCGTTACTAGGTCGACAAAGTACTGTTCTTATTATTTATTATAACGATCGTACCACGCTATTTCTCCTCAAAGTTGATGTTGCATTGGAGAACGTAGGGCCTAGCATAATTAAATTTGACATTTGTTGATATATTTTTTGACATAAATTAAAGTTAGAATATTGAGACTGGATTATAACGTGAGAAAATGATTAAATAATGTAAAATAAATCCAAAAAATTGTGCAAGAATGTAGAAAATCAAAGTTTGCTGTTAATTGATGATTGACTACAAATTATTATTGTAATTAGCGTCAGTTATCTGCATTACCGACAGGCGGCTGTAACAATCAACGGACCTACGTTCACAGAGTCAACGCCAACTTTGAGGAGAAATAGGTACGATCGTTATAATAACAAGATCCGATTCGATATCCGAAATTTTGACAATTGACGAACTTTCACAAATACAGAAGACAAAAATATCAACCTACCATAATTAAACGATAATAATAATTTACGAAACTCTCTATAGAAATAACAAAACCGTTATGATACAGCCTACGATTCATAATTTTTCTAATAATGCTACTTACCTGGTACTGTTTCTCCATTAAATTTAATATCGACTCGATGTGGTAGTGCTTGATGTGGTGTGAATGCTGCTTTAAATCGTTGACCACCCAAACTACGTACACTAGAAGTAACACGACCACCTTCAACTAAAATTTCTAAATCACCAGATCCTGCACCACTGCCATCAACTAAAAAAATAAAAATTTAAACAAACATAGAATTAGAATTTGTTACTAGATTTACTCTCGAATTCCACAGGCTGTCCTAGAATTCCATCAGGAACTGGTTGGACTTTAACTGCCATAGCTCCACCATTTTTTCGATAAATCGGCGATTGTCGTCCATATCTATCATCATAACTCTCCACATTATTTGTATATTTTTGCGAATAATTTTGTTCTTGTACAAATGCTCGATTATGTTCTTCAATTTTACGTTTACGTAAATCAGTATCTAATTGAGCATTAGTCAAATTAGCTACCGATTCTAAACTACGTTCAGATAGAATATTTCTTGTTTTAGCTATAGCATCCCATGAATCACGACTATGATCAGCCATTGATGATACTTTAATTATTGGACTTGTATCAACGCCACTATCATTTTGATTGAAACTATTATTATAACGTTTTTCATAACGTGTCGATGTATAATTATTATTATTATTATTATTATTAATAATATCAGATTTAGGTGGTTCCATGAAATTTGGACTGTGTGAATCATTTATACGTAACGATGACATTTTTGTTGTATAATTCGATTCATAATTTGGACTTGATGTCATCTCATAACGTTTTTCATTCAATTTACGACTAGAAATATAATCGGGACTATCTGAACGATTATAAATTGGACTTTGTGTACGTTGTAGATAACTGGGACTGCTTGTTGGTTGGATATAATTTGGACTTGTTGTCCGTTGAACATATATCGGACTATTAGTTCTTTGAATATAACTAGGACTTGAATTACGTTCTAAATTCGGTGATGCAGTCGATATAAAACGTTTTTCACTTTTATGATGATAATCTTGTGTATATTTGTGTGTTTCATTCGATATTGGACTGGTATTTTGACGGTAATTAGTGAGATTTGACGATTTTACATAATTTATAGGACTAGAATTATTATTATAACGACTAGTTGGACTTTGTCGGTAAGTTGAATTTGGACTTGGGCTACTAGACGATTTTGCTCGTCTTTGTGTACCAACACGCATCATAAATGGTGAACCTTTAACGTCATAACCATTAAAATAAACATAAACCTACAAATTTAGATTTTTTTTAGAATATATTTTTTAATAAAATCCAAAAAAAAAAATTACTCTATGTTTTCCGGCATCTTTTGGTGTAAAATGGATACGATAATAGAAACCGTTTGTATCGACTTTTTCAATACGACAATGAACCGATCGTTTATCATGAACAACATCAGCAAACACTTCACCAGGTACACCAACACCACGACAATCTAAATCGATACTATGCGGTACCAATGGTAGAGCACCTTCTAATCCGGAAACTTGTACACCATTTGGATCGAATACCGAACAAGTAAAAGGTCCACCCTAAAATTACAACAACAAAACAATTTCTTCATCTATTGAAAGTTAATGAATATAATAAATATTACTTGGATCTGTTTTCCTTGATAAGTGATTTCAATTCGCCATTCGCCTGGTTCGTCCGGCTTAAACGTAGCACTATTTGTACCATCGATTGTTGTTAAAGGACAATTTAGTGGCCGACCAGATGGACTGTAAGCCGTCACTAGAATATCTTCACGTTTCGGAGCACCTATAATATACAAAATATAATAAATAATTTATTTAATTTACCAATTTTTTAATAAATACCGGTAGCATTAACAAGAACTTGTACTAATGATCCTAAAGCACAAGGCGCCATTCCAGGTGGTGTTACTTCAACTAATTGTGGTAAAACTCGGAAATAATGGCCAGTTAAAATTTCTTGTCCTTCATAAAATACAACCAATTCATGCATACCAACTTTTTGTGGTATAAATGAACCTCTTCCTTGTCGTAAATTATTAACTGGATATATTTTATTATCAGGACCACGTATTTCAACACGTATATTCGAATATGATAATGATGGATCCAGAAATGATACTTGAAAATGTGTCTAGAATTATATATTTCGATTTAATATAAACAAATCACTATATAAATAATATAACAACTTTCTTCACTTCATTATTAATAATAAACTATGTCAAACGAATCTAACATTTACCTGCTACAACGAGATTATGCAATAATGGAACGTTTTAGATTTCGTATAAGGTGCAATGAAAGGGAAACGAACAATCAATTTGCATAAAACAAGAAACCGAAAAATAAATTAATCAACCAAAATTTCCATTATAATATCAATTTTAAACAATTAAACAATTTATATGCAAATTTATTAAATACGATGACGTTATTGTGCGCATGGATATTTGATTAAAAAATAATTATTATTGTTAATAATATTGATAGGAATTAAAAAAAAAAAAAGACTTACAGGCTCTCCGACTCGTCCTGATGTTGAATTTAGAATTACGTTGATAAGATCGTGTAGTGGTGGTCTTTCAGGTACCCATTGGAAATGTGCAGCATATGCCATAACTCCTAAATGTTCTACATGAGCGTCAGCCATGTCCTTGGCTGATAATACAGGCTGTACACCTGAGTCATAATAATTAACAAAATTATTTCAACTATTATTATTGTTATATTAATAATATTTAATGCAATTCTAATGACCCAAATAGATAAATAAATAAATTATCGGTAATAATTAATTAATAGAAAACTAGACAGATTCGACAGTGATTAATTAAATTACTACCATAATTAATTCGATAAAAACGTGGGTACATCATTGATTTTGTTTTGTTTTAATTTATTTTAATACAATAAAGATGAGAAGGTCGCTTTAACAATCGTTTCCCAATAACGAAAACTATCACGAAACTTTTATTTTTCTAATTAAAACGTAAAAAAATTCAATTTTTTTTTTTTACCTAATCTTTTCCCAGCTTCTAATGCTTGATTCCAATTACTTTCCCAATAAGCTGGATCATTTCGTAATTTATCTGGTGATGGTGCAGAACCGCCCAACGATCGTACCACTTCACTGATCACTTTACCATCATTCCAATCGCTCTAAAATCATTTAATTTTAACATAACTATTTGGTTAATTGTTAATATAATTACTGTGAAATTATTGATTGGTCGTTCTAAACGTGAATTGACCCAACGTAATGTAGCATAAAACCCCGGTGATCCTGGTTTCATAAAATAGGATAAATACGTCATTCCGGATAATTCGTCTAGCCATGGTGATGCTAAATATTCCGGTTCTAATACAGCTGGTATATTAAGGTCTTTTTGGGCGATTGCCATAGCACGTCGACAATTCTCAATACCATTACTTTTATCTAAAAATCAATATAAATGAATCGGTTCCTTTAATTTATAATTAATTCTATATATTTGCCTAATTTTTTCCAATTTGGAAATAGTCCGGGTTGGCAATAATCAATTAATGCTGATAATAGAATACCAGAATTCCAATCGGTTGTTAAATTTGTAACACGACATTCTGGTAATACAGCTTGTAACCATGCCAACATTAATTTTCGTGGTGGGAATTTCGATCGACCAATTTGATAACGTACTATCAACGACCATATTAAGCCTAAGATCAATTTCAAATTACCATTTACGATATCCACATTTCCTGCAAATTCAATATAAAATTAGAAATAGAAAAATCATATGATAATAATTTAGAAAAAAAAAATCATTAAGCCTATTGGATCTGCTTCCTCAAGTAAATATCTAGGTACAAATTTGAAATTATTATAAATCGAGTCTAGAATATTGAAGAAATCTTGCTATAGTCTGTTTCTTTTTTTTCGCTAATTAATGAATGGAAACAAGGCCGTATTTACACTTTTGGTAGTTCGGGGATCAACAATATTATGTTGTCGCCTTATTAGGTTATTCCATCAAGATTAGACCGTTTATTATGCGTTTTATGGCGACTCAATGTAAATACAACCCTGTATAATAAATAATCTATTTTTGTTTTAAATAAAAAACACTCAATTATCTGTCATACCAATAAGGCAAATCTACAAGTCAAATTAATTGAAATTTGCAAACAACAGACGAAATTAATCATGACTGAATTTAATAAAAGTAATTGTTCCTATTTTTATTTATTCTAATATAATTATAATTGTTTATATTAACTTGTAATAAAATTCCTAAACTACAAGACAATGATTTTATTCTAGAATTGACCAATATTATTATTATTATTATTGTTATTATTATTACTAATAATATAAATCAAGCAGAAAACAATTGCTGTTTTTGAATTCCAATATAAATTGTTTACAATTTTATAAATAGGTCAATTTTTTTAAACGTATGTAGGTATTTATGAATTTTAATTAATAATCCTACATCAAAAATTAATAGGAAAAACAAAACAAAAAACATCTAATTTTAAACAAACAAAACTATATACTTTGCTATAATAATAATAATAATAGTTAAATAATCGAAAATTGGAGGCGTTGTGAAAGCTCCCTTTTAGATAATCTTCAAAATAAGAAAATAAATAAATTATACTTCCATTTATATATAAATTGAATGTCGAAAAAATTGTATAACGAAACTTTTTGAATAATATATAAGATAAATTTTTTCATCGTGAAAGTTGTTCTTATAAATCCTGATAATAATCATACATATATACAGTCTGTTTCACTAGTAAGGATACAGCCTTTTTGTGGGCGTTCTAATGAATGGAACAAGAAATATTTTGGCGTTGGATCGATTTTTCTATAGCCGTTTGAAAAATATTGCAACCTAACATTCTATTTTCAACGCTACATAACTCATTTGAGTTGAAATACGAAAACATCGTACTATCACTAAAATTTTTATCAATAGATGAATTCAAACCATCACTACTATTAGAACCCATTCACTAATGTATTCCTATGCGAACAGAAACGATAAGATCGTATCAGATAACCAAAAAAGCTCGTTCGCTTTATCACTTAAAAAAGTTTTGGGGGTAGATTCCAGTGCAACTTGCTTAGAGCTTGCAGAACGGTTCAGTGTAAGTGTTGAGATCATTCGCTTGCACCTCCATCAGCTAGAGAAGAAGTGGAAGTTAAGTAAATGAATGAATTTTCAG
Source organism: Zonitis immaculata (assembly GCA_037414775.1). Lineage (NCBI taxonomy): Eukaryota > Metazoa > Arthropoda > Insecta > Coleoptera > Meloidae > Zonitis > Zonitis immaculata. Next base: position 26,417 of record JAZBGX010000022.1, read on the forward strand.
ATATATAGTTTAAGTTGCGACGAAAAGTGCATGTAAAAATTAGTGACACTTTGGCAAAAGCAGAGAAGAGAGACTATATTAGGTCTATGTTGTCCGGCAAAAGGGTACTTATTGTTAGTACAATTGTGATTACTTCACTGGTTTCTATATTTCCCATCAAAGGACGAACACATTTTTTTGGTAACATATAATTCTTGAAAATTGAAAGAATTTTTTTTTATTCCCAAATAATTGTTGCAACATTAAAATATTACAGTTTATATCCTCAATAGTGTGTTTTTTGTTCCCAGTATCAAAACGCTTACAAAAAGGCTTGTATAGTTAGTAGTGAAACACCCTGTATGTTGTTATTTTATAATAAGAGAAAGAAGCACTAATTTTTAACGAATATTAATATTAAAACCAGGTAAAATTACAGTTTCTTTATGATGTCAGATCTAAATTTAAGATTTTTTTCTCCACATTATCTTATACAAGTCCAATAATAATTGTTAACATTGGATGACATCATCTAGAAATAATTTAAGTAAATTTGTTTAATAGGTTTTTTTTACGTATAGAAATTCTATGCACATTTTTTGGTATTTTTCCAAATTAAGAGAGATTTTGATAATTCTATATGAACAGTTAACATTAATTACCGTGAATTATTATACATCGACTAAAACTCTTTATTAAATTGATGATAATAACATCTAAATTTACAGTTACAGTAGGTAATATTATCAAATATTAGAATATATTAGAGACTAATTAGTCAATTTCTTAATCTTGAATTAATGAAGATGGTCAAGGCTTACAATTCGATTGATTGAGGGTCAGTGAATTTTCTTTAAAGTGAATTTTATTGTTATTATTTTTTGTTTGTTTGTTTATTAAATAAATAATATTCCGAAATTTCACCTTGATGGCCCAACTGCCTACTACTATACATTCATAAATACATATATTAAGTTGAAATTTACACAAAACGTAATTTTCTTTGCTACCCACATTGTATTATTTATAATTTCGATTATTAAATAAATACGAAATTCTATATAGAATTATTATTGTAATATTTTATAATTATGTTTTATAAAATATCATTTTTTTTTTAAGATTTGAAAATGGACTTGTGGATTATAATTACCGGAAATTGTTATTAAAAAATATTATATTTATGTAATTCGAACTCGTTGCGTCATATTTGTATATGTAGACAGACAAGGTCAAGGTACAACACATCTAATTATATTATCTAATTAATTAAGAACAACTTACCAATATTGACAAGTTTAACACCATCTTGTTCGATAGCATTCAATGCTGTTGTAACATTTTCTAAATAATGATGTTGATTAACTGGCCGTTTATTATATGTTGGTTTTAATGGTCTACCACGTAGCGCCTCCACCAAAGCACACAATCTCACCCCGGTACATAAATCTTGCGATAAATCACTAACACGTAAATTTTTTGGTAAATATTCGTTTATCCAATTACGGAATGTATTCGCTTGAATTTCCACCCATACATCTTCATTACCTTTAATTTGCATACCATGGGCAGCATGTCCTTCAGGACTACGCGCTAATAGACCACTATGCGATATTTTACCTTCCATTATACAATTTTAAACACTTAATTTGGCACAAATTTTTGAAAATCTCCACAATATTTACAATAAATTCGACATAGTTTCGTCGTATTTTTTTTTTTTATATAACGCGTGTACCTTCCGGACGAAATCTATACGAGTTGTGTTGTTTTTGAGGCGGGGTCCAACTAAGAAAGTTGTATACCTGTGTATGGCGATTGTGTTAGAGGAAAATAGTTTTGATGCCGACACTATAAGTGGGGATTAGGCTCGTATTTTCAACTAAAAAATATAAATATAGTTTTTCTATGACAGTAACATTAACGAGCGATCACAATACAAACCTCAAATTTACAATAAATTATACTAAATAAAAATATAATAATAAAATAACAGTCAAGAAACGTGTCAATGATTTATAAAACCGCAAAATTGAGAAATTCTCAAATATAACAAATTGTCAATTGGTTCCATTCCATACATTTCAAATTAAAACTATTTAAATCACCCAAAATCATTAAATTGTTATCATCACCGATTTTTATCCAAATCAGACCGATACAGGTCAATGGAAAAAACATACAAATACCCTTGAATATACATAATAGAGAATAACAAACAACATCTGTTCTAACATAGAATTTCAATGAGTTGAACAAATCATCAGATCAATATTGTCTGATTGAATCAATGAATTAAAAATGAAATCATCTAATAGAATGATTTTAAGAGCAAAATAAAATAAAATTGATTCACTTTCTCATATACCATATACAAATCAACAAACAGACCCTTATTTGGATAACACTAGAATTACAACAATATTATGTAATATAAATAGGAATACAGTATCGACTGATGTTGAATAAATATATAATTTTATTACAATTATATAGACTGACTATTAATTTATTCAATTGATGTCACATCGCAATAATTCAATGCCACATACAAATCAACTTCGTAATAACAAATTTTATATAGATGATACGCATATTTTGCGTAGTTGTTCTATATTTCTAGATAATATCAAATTGTTAAGGTAGACTTATACGTATATAAAGTCTAATAGTACAAGAAAAATAATGAATTTTATAGAATCAGATGAGTTAAAATTGCAATTTTAAAAATAAATAGCAGTGCTATTGTATTATTTCGAGTTTCTCATTAATAATCAGTCGATATTGAAACTTCTTCAGGGTTATTTCTAGTGAATGTCCAGTTGAATAACAATCAAAATAACCAGCACAATGTATAATTGGTTGCCTATCTTCAACTAATAATAAACAAAATATTAATTAGACGATTTTTACGTTTTATATAGAATTTTCATAGATATTAACAGAGTTTCGAGACTTTTCTTTCAACTGATCTACATCTATTTCTCTGAAAATAATACTTTTCAGTCTCAACTTTATAACCTTCAAATGACCAACATTTTTGACTTGTAATTTATTCATATCATCCATAATTAGGTATTAATTTTATATTCTTCTAAATCACCTGAAAAAAAGTAAACTGGAAATTATTAACGTTGATTAACTATTTAATTAGAATAATAACAATGAAAATAGAAAAAAATTGGTAAATAAATAGAAAGTTCTAAGAAAACAGTAAAGCGCCATCTGGGATTAATCATCTAAAACAGCCACTTTTGCCTGTTTATAAAAATATTGTGGTGGCGCTATGTAATTGTGCTGTAATTATCTCTTACCTACTATATATATAACTTGTTTATTATATCAGCTTTATCAAATAAAGTTAAGGTAAATTTTCAATTCAATTTATATAATAATAAGAAATTTCGCTTATAAGAATTAATAAATTTCTATGGTTCAATTTTGTAGGTTATGTGAAAGAAGTGGTAAAAAGAAAAAAAACCAATTGAATCCAAGTGGTATAGTGTCGGGCATATTGCCGGCAACAGTCTACGCCATAGAATTGAGTTTAAATTAATAAACTCATTCTCTAAATTAATTGAAATTGATTCAAAAACATATCCAAATGTGTTTGGATTGTTCGAATTATTTAAATTCTTTTGTTTTTTTTATTATTTTCTATAATGTAAGTCCACAGTACAGTCATGTTAATAATAATATTATTATTATTTAAATACCAACTAAATTAATACCAACTGTTGATATTCTAGTTTACTATAAAAAAATTTACACAATGTCTGAAATTGAACCAACAATAATTGAAAGTGAAGGGATTAATAATAAACAAATTGATAAAATAGTGATTGAGAATGATGAAATTAGTAATAATAAACAATTTGGAGAGATTAATGATGTTGATAATAATGTTGTAACTACAGTTACGACAACGATAACAACGCCAGATATAATACCGGAAGAGGAACAATTTCTCGATAGTGGTATAACCGATGAAACACAATCAACACAAATCGAATCAATAACAACAACAACAACCGATGATGAATCAACTAATGAAATAATTACAAGCGATAATACATCAATAATTAATAATTCAACTACAAATATTGATGAGAATTTTAATAAAGAATTTATCAATGAAGAAATTGATACACCGACAAGTACTATAAAAACGATAATAACAACAACGACACCAGTACGAAGTCGTGAATTAAAATCAATTTTAGCATTATCGAAAGAAGCCAAATTGGATACAAATTTAACACATAGACGTAAGACAATTGATAGTACAAATAAGAAAGAAAGTGGGCAATTGATAATGTCAACGAAAAAATTATTAAAAAATACTCATTTTCCTGTTACAGCAGAAAGTGAATTAGAATATTACGATAATAATGATAATGAAAAAATTAATAATGATCGTACACCAAAAAAAGTTGGTAGAAAAAGAAAACAAAGCGATGATGTATTAAGTAGTAGTAGTGGAATAGAGGGCGCTGCTGAAATGAGAAAAAATCCACAAGGATTATCGAACTTGATTCCTTTAAAGGTTTTTATCATTTTTATTATTATTATTATTATTATTATTATTATTTTATAATCATATCAATGAATATCTAAATTAATCAATAATTTTAGCCTAATAAAGATATGTTCTGTTGGCGGTGTCATCGAGATAATGTTAATGTTGCATGTGAAACATGTCCAAGAGCTTATCATAACAAATGTTTAAAACAAATCATTACTGATACAGAACATTGGCCTTGTCCGGAATGTGTATCGATTCTTAAAGCTGAAAATACAAAAACACGGTAAATATTTTAATTTTTTACTATAAAAAAACCAATTGTTAATTTCATTATATAATTAACATTATATTTATTCAGATCAAAGGCAATGAAAGGGATGACACTTGATCATTTATGTCATTTGCTCAAATATGCCGTTAAACGGATGATACAATGTGATGGGGTAATACAATTTTCATCTGAAACAGTCAAAAAATAAACTAATTTTTTGTTATAATTCTAGTCAGAACCGTTTATTCATCCAGTAGATGAGAAACAATTTCCGGAATATAAAAGCTATATAGTTCAACCCATGGATTTAACAATGTTGGAGAAAAATATTAAAGATAATCTTTATGGTAGTACACAAGCTTTTGAAGCTGATGCTAAATGGATTTTACATAACAGCATTATTTTCAATTCATGTAAGATTACTGTTTATTTTTATGTTATTAGTCTAGAATTAAGTTTCATTTCACTGCTCTTTTTAATCCCGTTAATACAAAACAAAAAAACAAACAAAAGTGCATAGCTTGCTAATTTTTCTTTCGATATTTATTTAATATTTTTCTGTTCCTAATTGCTGCTCTGCTTTACTGATATTTAGGGTGCGATAGAAATTTGACAAAAACCGAAGTTGATGGGAAAAGAGAGAATTTATCAAGAATAATTTCGGGTATGTTCCTTCAACTGTAGTAATATATCCCAAAAATTGTAATAACTGGAAATTTTGACTGCTTCGTTTTATAAATAATTAATAATTTAGAAAATTTGATTATTATTTTCTCGTTTGTTTTAGATCAATCGAAATTAACATCAACAGCTAAAACGATATTGAAAATTTGTAAACAAGAAATGGCCGAAATTGAAAATTGTCCATCATGTTATTTAAATGCGAATACAAAAAAACATACATGGTTTGTTGAAGTTTGTCCAAAACCACATTTATTAGTATGGGCAAAATTGAAGGGTTTCCCATATTGGCCAGCTAAAATGATGTCATTCAATCAAACTGGTATGGTTGATGTACGCTTTTTTGGTGCTCATGATAAAGCATGGGTTAGTACGAAAGATTGTTATCTTTATTCGTCAAAAGATCCAAATTCTGGTAAACAAAAACGTAACGATATTATAGAATGTGTAAGAGAATTGGAAATTTATGTTGATAATTTAAAGAAAATTTATGGTAAAGTTGTTCATGCACCTTTTAAAACACCTATAGAAGCTGGCAATGAAGATAAATATTTGAAAGCATTTCTACCAACATATTATGACTTGAATAAAACTAAAAATAAAGAATCTATTAAAGAGGAAGAAACAGACAAAAATATAGAAACTGATGCAACAGAAACTAATCAAGAAACAGATGATGTTAGAAGTGTTTCTGAGAAAAATGAAACACCAAAACAGATACCTAAAACTAGAATTGAATATCGTTACAGTACTGGAAATAAACCCAGATGGGTTGTTAAACCTTTAAAAAATGTTGAAATAAAAAAGCGACATTCTATCGATAATATTGTAGATGTTGGTAAAAGAAATTCCGATGATAAGAATGTAACTGGAATAAAGAACGAGATAATCCCAAAGGAAGCCGAGGGGCAGCAACTGCAACAACAATCATCACCAATTAAATTGAAAATTTCCGATCAATTGATACAAAAATTAGGTGACTTAAGTAGACAACAAGATGAAGAGAATGAGAATGAAAACGATAATGAAACTAATGTGGATGAAAATCATCAAATGGAAATTGATGATCAACTTGATTCTACTGTAAATCAAAATAATGAAGACAATATTGGAAAAATAGAAGAAAATGTAGAGATGAATCAACAGTTTAATGTGGAAAATTGTGAAATCATTGAAAAAGCTGACAATTCACAAAAATCTATAGAAAATGATGAAGATGAAATTGAAAAAATTCATATAGATATAGATGAGAATAATATAAGAAATATAATCCATTCATCTTTGATTAAACCTAATGTATCTTGTAATTTTGAACCGTCGATAGAAGAAACAAATCAAATACAAGAGGAAATAAACGATAAAAAGCGAAAACGGCAAGAAAATGACAACGATACAGATGATGCACCGCCAGAAAAAATAACAAAATTAATTCCAACAGGACAAGGCAATGAGGAGGAAACTTTAAAAATTAACGAAGCAAACTCCAATGATAAACCAGAAATGATTGTACATAACGAGGAAATTGATAGTGGGATAGAAAAAGAACTACATAATAATAATAGTAATCATGATAATATTGATAAAAGTAATGATAAGAATGCGTCAGATATTCCTATGGTTGCAGTAAAGAATGAAGCAGAGTCTGAAGAAGAACAAGATGTTGAATATATGGAAGCAAAACGCCAATATATGTCAGCTTTAAATATATCTGAAAAACAAAAAATACCAACAAAACCGAAATTAAATGAGATACGTACCCGATCAAAAACGGAAGAGAAACGTACAAAAACAAATAATGATAATATACAAAATCAATTGATAAAAGATAATCGTACATCAGAAAGTAGTTCTAGTGATATTGAAATCAATCGTAAATCATTACCATCATCAAATGATAATAATAATTTAAAAGAAATTTATATTAAATCATTAACAAAAATGCAAACACCAAAACATAAAGCACGTAAATCATTTCCAACACCAAATTATAATAAAAGAAATTTAAAAATTCTACCGAAACCATTATTATCGAATCAACAAACAACAAAAAATTCAAATACAAATTTAATGGTATTACCGAAATTACATTATTCAAAAACACCAACAGATATTGATAATTCTGTAATAACAGTTTTACCACGTTCAAATCTACCATGTCCACCATTACAACCATCAATAACAATATCAACAAATGATCGAACAAATAATGAAATACGAAACGAAACTAATATAAATAGTTCGAATTTATTAATAAATACATCAACAATACCAAGAAATGATGGTGATAATGCAAATCAATTTGATACGGAATTTAGTGTATTAAAAGAAATATTACCGGAAAATGTAACAAAAAGTGTTAATGATATTTTATGCCAACCACCACCCAAATTAAAACCGAAACCATTATCATTATTAAATACAACATGTGAACCATCAATACCAAGTACAGCTGGTCCAGTTACAACAAAAATTAATACAATAACACAAACGGTACATATCAAAATTCGTTATATATTGTTTGTTTTTTTTTCATTATTTATAATTTTTCTAATATTTTCTAGTTGAATGATTATTTTCGTGGTTTAATTGTTGAAGTTATTAACGATTTGGGTAAATCGAATAATTCCGAAGCAACAATAAGTAGTTTAAAATTAGAAATTGAAGAATTAAATTATCGACATTCAATTGAATTATCTGAAATACGTCGTAATGTTGCAATTATGTTAAAAGATATACAAAAAAGTATATTGGAAGAACGTCGACGTGTTATTAATGAAACAAAAGCCAATTGTGAAATTGAAGCAGCTAAACGTGTTGAAGAAGCTAAATCTAAACAATGGTTAATAATTCTTGATTAAATAATTTATTTACTATTATTATTATTATTTTTGTAATATGAATTTAAGGTGTGCCAATTGTTCGAAAGAAGCTCAATTTTATTGTTGTTGGAATACCAGTTATTGTGATTATCCATGTCAGCAAAAACATTGGTTGAAACATATGAGTAAATGTACACAGGTAGCTAGTCAAAATCAATCAGTAGCAACGGCTGTACCATCAAAACGACAAATAAATCAACAGACAACAAGTAGTACATCGAATACACCAAGATTTCGAGTATAATCAATAAATCTATTTTATTACTATTTTATTAATAATTTAATCAAATTTATAGAATGTTCTTTCCAAACCGCAAAAAGTC